>CALNHX010000809.1:0-282611 GCA_940337035.1 Agriotes lineatus
TATGCAACTAAATGGTACTGTTGCTAACAGCGGTATAGAAATTGTTACGATACTTTTGGAGTGTCTCCCGTAGTATTGAACCTCTGCTAGCTGAATTCTGAACTTGAATATTTATGGTTGGCTTTTGCCAATTTTTGCATGCTTAAAACTAGGTATAATTAGCTGTATCTTATTTTTAATTATTTTCCTATAATTATCAAGCAGTTTGGTAAGCAACTCTTCGAATAATTACCCATATTCTACTAATTAAATTTATTTTGGTCATATTCCTACAGATATTTGTATATGGCGCTTAGGCAACCCCTGTTACAAATTATTCTGCACTATTCTATTTGTTGCTAGATAAAGGATATCACTTCTTGCAGTCAAATTTTTCAGGCTGTTTTTTTTTGCATCTTCTGGCCCAAAAATTTTGGAAAGTTTTGATAACTGGTAGCTGGTGGATTTTTGAGCTCTTTCCCATTTTAAACTTGGTGCAGGCTGCTAGTGCCTCGGCCGTGTGCTTAAATTTGTGAGCTAATTAGTATAGCTCAGCTCCGTTTTGATTTTTCGGAGGATCTGAAAAAGCACATGTGCCCTTAAGACGTTCGTATTTGATTTGGTTATACTTACGTCCTTCGCAACTGCGGATTCGTTTGAGGCCAGCATTGTTTCTGCCCTTTCCTCTGGCTCAATTCCAGCGTGAGGTAAGATAAGGCCAGTTTCTTCTTATTTGGGACTTATTTGGGCGTTGTGCGTTATAGCCATTTACTGTGGGATTGGATTTACTGTCGGATGCCATTCACTTCCTGCTGGGTGCATTTCCTGTCGGATACGATTCCCTGTGGCATTCGATTTACTGTCGGATGCCATTTACTGTCGGATGCCATTTATTGTGGGATGCCTTTTCCTGTCGGCTACGATCTTGGGAGAGTTTGGACGCTTTCTGCGAGAGGTTGAACTCCTCCCTGAAGAGGCTTAGCATTCCTTGTTCGGCTGCACCCTGCGGGCATCCAAACCGTCGATTTGGGCTCCTGAAATTATCGAGTTGTCAAGGAGTTCTGCAAATTCCTGGGTGCTACGCTAGAGGGTGTAGCACTGCACTCACCTGCGACACAATCACCGCTTCCTCGGTCCGCTGGGCCTCCCGCTGTGTCTGCCGAAACCCCCATTGCTTCTGCCGTCTTCGGCCCCCGCAAGCCAAAGGTTAGGAGCTGACATGTTTTTACTACAGGCAAGAAACTGATATAGCTATTTGCGCCTGGTGTATTTTATAGTTAGTTAATAGTATCTCGTCTCGTTAATAGCTAGGACATGTGCGATAATTTTTGGCATAGCAATGCTTCGTCTAGTTAAGTTATTAGTGCATGCCTTTGTATAGATCTGATGCGTTATTATAATAGGGCTTTTGCAAATTTCGAGCATCCATTTTGTGCATTTGAGTGAGCTTTATCGAATCATTAATCGAGCTTACCCGACTTTGTGAAGGCAGCTCTGCGGTTTGTTTAATATACAGATATTTATATTTACTTTCGCCGGCCGCCGCGCCCCATCGAGCTCCCCTGCAAATCGTATGTTAGATCTTTCGTTCAATTATTTCAGATTTAAGGTTGTACCTACTGCTCGTTGCCTGCGGTTTGTTTGTTATACATTCGCTCGTTTCGTCGCCATTTGCTGTCAGCCGTCTGACGTTTGCTGCGTTGTTTCGATGTTGATAGTGGCTAGAGTAGCGACATCGGTAGTCGATTGCTTCTGCAGTTTCAGTTCATGACTGATTAATCTCGGGTTAGTAGCGATTGCGTCATAAGGCCCGCCGCCGGTAGAATAATTGTCAATTCCGCGTTATTGTACTTTATTTGCGAGTCTCTACGTAGGTACAAGTTTGCCGAAGGTTTATTCAAGCGATTGCTTTAGTGTTCATTTATGTACCTGATGTATTTCCACTGAGAAATCTACCCTGCTTTTATATGGCCATATATCCTGGTAATTTTGACCTTTAGAAATTTTGAATACTTACTTAGGATATTTCTGAGCTGATATTCGGGGTTTCGCATCAGCTGAGCGCTTGCATAACCTGGCTCTGCTTTGCCCTGCCTCACGGGGTCTATTCTAGTTTTTTTTTTGTAAGTCATTATTCGATACGCTTCCTTTAAACCTCGCGTTATTTTATTTTATGCTTGAAATGTTTTAGTGCGTTAGCCTATTCATATATATTAATAGCCCCCTTTATTGTTTTTTTATGTACTTATATTTAGTTTATATTTTTGAAAATCTAGTATTGTCGATGATTAGCAATATTCTCTTTTTTTTTAAATGATCTATACTTATATGTTTGCGGGTTTGCGATGCACTATAGTACCCACCAATATTTAAAATAAAGCTGTGATCTATTCATTGGTTTTTGATTTGCTTATTTTTGACTTGCTGGTTTTTATCTTCGACCTTGTGTAAGGTCCGGCACAAGGAATTGGAATCTGAGTCTAGGACCTGGCGCCCACTTCTTTTTTTTGTATTCTCTTTCAGCATAGCTGGAACCCTGCGACCCTCGCGGCGAGCTAGCCCAATTAGGCCGATAGTTTCCAGCCGGCAAAATAACCAATATAACTTTCGCCAAAAGGTAAGGCCGACCGTCTATCTTCCCTTACAAGAAGATTTTGGCGCCCAACGTGGGGCCTTGAAAGGATTTTTGACTACGTCGTTATTAGGGTACTTGGTGGTACTATAGTGCAAATCGAACTGTTAGGGTGTTAGAATTTATTATTGGCTAGGTGATTTACATTTGGTATTATTTATTGTCGATACTTGTTGGGTATTTACAATTGATTCTTGCTAGTAATAGGTTTGTTTATTGCATGCTTAATTACAGGTTCTTGCTTGAATAGTTATAAGTCTAGCTTAAATAAGTTTTTTTGATCATCTTGTCCTGTTGGAACAGCAAGATGGTATTTAGATTAGATGTTAATCGTTTGCTCGTCGATGAGCTCGATTATGAGCTTCGAGTTAGAGACATTGCCATTCAGGGCAACGTCCAAGACAAACGTAAATTACTCCGTGCTCGTATGAAGATAGATCTTCTTATGAATGTCACTTTCACTCCCGTGTCTTTCGACGCTACTGAAGAACTTGCGATCTGTGAAGACAAACTTTCTATTTTAGCTGCCGAAATTGATAGTTGCACCTCTAGGAACTTGGACAATGATGCACAACGTTTAGGTACTCGCCTTCTTCATGTTCAAGGTCGACTAGGTCATATTATAGCAGAACCCGATTCCGCTTCTAGGTTGGAGTCCTTGAAGGTTAGATGCTAACAACTAATTGCCGCCTTGGAAGCGAAACTTCAGCTTCACGTTGATACCCAAGCTCGCAACGACACAACAGCTGCACCGAATGATTCAAGCTCGGAGGACGGTTCAGTAGTTTCGCCCCAGGAAACTCATATTCGCCCCCATAGCTCTGCTGCCACTACGTCTCAGGAAGACGCTGCCTTGCCTATTCGTCCTATTGCTAGCTCGGTTACGTGGAGTCATCCTTTGTCCACTTCACAGTTCTTTGCCCCTCAGCCTATTCCTAGTAGCTCAGCCATGCAGCCTGGCATATACTTAGATTATCCGCCCTTTGCTGATGCTGTCAATCGTCGTTCTTCTGCTGCCGAAGATGTCAACCAGTCTGCGTCGCATAGACACACTTCGACTGCCAACTATTTAGCCATCAACAAATGGAGGATCACCTTCGATGGAGGAAATGGCTTAACTAGCTTTTTAGAGGAAATTGAAGAAACTCGCATAGCTCGAAACGTGTCCAAGGATCAACTTTTTGCTGCTGCCATCGAATTGTTCACTGGTAACGCTCGAATTTGGTTTCGTTCCATTCGCAACACCATTCGTTCTTGGGACGAATTGATCATCGCTTTGAAAGCCGCTTTCCTGCCCTGTGATTATGAAATCAGCCTATGGGATGAGATCCGTAGTAGAACCCATGGACCCGATGAGCCCGTGACGGTCTATGTTGCTGTTATGGAGAACCTTTTTAGTCGCCTTTCTCGTTTACCTGTAGAAATGGAACGCATAGAGATTATGCGTAGAAACTTGCAACCATACTTACAGGCACAACTGGCTCTCTACTCTCCCTCGAGTATCTCGCAACTCAGACAACTTGGAAAACTAATTGAAGATGCTAAGGTGCGTGCTTCGAGGTTCAAGAACCCATCTCCACCTTATCAAGCCCTCGAAAGTGACTTGGCTTATCACAAGCCCCGTTTTGGAGTAAGAGCTGCTGCCATTGAGGAAACTAGTTCTACTCCTAGTCCCTCTGCCGAAGGACAAGTCTGCGATGTTACAGCCGCTCGACCCTATGGTGTGTGCTGGAACTGTGGGAAGCCCGACCATCGCGTAGCTCAGTGTCCATCGCCACGCAAATTGAAGTGTTATCGCTGCGGTAAAGCTGACGTCACAATTCGTACCTGCCCTTCCTGTTCGGGAAACGGGAACGGAAGGCGTTAAGAGGCCGATTAGCGTCTTCTCCGCCGCCATTTGTAAGGCCAATGTCGTCTCCCAATCTCGAGAAACGGATCACATACCTACTGGACATCGTATTCTGCTCGACTTCATCTTAGGTCACGCCAACAAAGATGAGAGGCCCTATCTTCGTGTTTCTATTTATGGCAAAGATCTACTTGGTTTGTTGGACTCCGGCGCGAGCCGTACCATTTTAGGTCGCCAAGGATGGGAAGTATTGAAGGGCGTCTGCAAGTTAAGCTCAGCTAAATCTACCACCTGCAGCGTCGCCAACGGTGATAAATGCCATAGCATAGGTACACTTACCGTCCCCATCGTACTGAGAAATCGCGTGAGAACTTTCGAAGTCCTGGTTATTCCTTCACTCCCACATACATTAATTTTGGGCACTGACTTCTGGAAGAGGATGGCCCTTGTGCCAGATCTTCGCCATGGGGAATGGACCTTCTACAAAGCCTCGGCTGACGAGCAAATCACAGCAATCCGTTCGACTGAACACCTCACGGACAAAGAACAAGCCAACCTGATGCCTATCCACTTCCGTACATCAGCAACATCTTGGACAAGTTACGTGATGCACAATACCTGACCACGTTAGATGTCAAGTCAGCCTACTTTCAGGTGCCGGTTTCTGTCGCTAGCCGTCCGCTAACTGCTTTCACTGTCCCTAATCGTGGGTTGTATCAATTTTGTCGCCTCCCGTTCGGTCTTCATACCGCCCCGGCGACTTGGCAACGTCTTATCGACCGAGTTATTGGTGCCGACCTAGAACCTTACGCCTTCACATACTTGGATGACGTTATTATCTGCACTCCTACCTTCGAAAAACACCTGGAGGTCTTGAAGGAAGTCATATCCAGAATCGCCAAGGCCGGCCTAACTTTGAACCGGGAAAAGTGTCACTTTTGCAAGCCCGAATTGAAGTACCTGGGGTACGTCGTGAACTCCAAAGGTCTACTCGTCGACCCGGAAAAGGTCGAAGCAATCTTGAACATCCCTAACCCCAAGACGGTACCAGAGGTTAGAAGGATATTGGGAATGGCATCGTGGTATCGGCGCTTTGTGCCTAACTTCTCTTCAGTTGTTTCACCTATGACTCGCCTGCTTCGCAAGAACCAAAAGTTTGTTTGGTCTGAGGAATGTCAAACCGCATTTGACACTATTAAAGACTGCCTCGTCTCGGCCCCTGTGCTCTCTTGCCCAGATTTCAGTCGGCCCTTCACTATTCAAACGGACGCATCTGGCTATGGACTCGGAGCCGTCTTGTCCCAGACATATCCTGAGGGAGAGAAGGTCGTCTGCTATATAAGCCGTTCGCTCACGAAGAATGAGCGGAAGTTCAGCACAACGGAACGTGAATGTCTCGCGGTACTCTTCGCCATCGAAAAACTTCGCCCGTACATCGAGGGAACTAAGTTCGACGTCGTGACCGACCACTACGCCCTCAAGTGGTTGCATAATATTAAAGATCCCATAGGGCGCATTGCGCGTTGGGCCATACGCCTACAACAATACAATTTCAACGTCATACATCGCAAGGGCAAAGACAATGTCGTACCTGATGCTCTATCCAGGTCCGTACCAATTATCGATTAAGTGATCGAGGACGACGATATTCGAGATCGCTGGTATGCTCGGATGCGCCTAAAAGTCCGAAACGATCCACAGCACTATCCTGCTTGGCGGGAGTCGAATTCGCAACTATACAAACATGTTAGGAGCCCGTATCCAGAACTCATGCAGGCCAATGAAGATTGGAAGATAGTTCTACCTAAGGACAAACGTTCAGAAATACTACGACGTAATCATGATGATCCTACCTCAGGACATCTTGGCGTTTCGAAAACCTTAGGTCGTATAGCTCAGAGGTACTACTGGCCCAAGATGAGAACAGACGTTCTGCGCTACATTCGCAACTGCAAGGTGTGTTCCCGCACTAAGCCTGACCAACGACCACACGCTGGACATATGGGAGGTCACACAAACATCTCGAAGCCCTGGGAGGTCATCTGTATGGACCTCATAGGACCTCTACCTCGTTCTTCTCGGGGATATCAGTATATACTTGTAGTGGCTGATTGCTTCACTAAACTTCCTCTTGTATTTCCCCTTCATAAGGCTACGGCCGCTGCAGTCGTACGTCACGTTGAAGAAAACGTGTTTTTATTGTTTGGCGCTCCGAAGAGAATTATCTGCGACAATGGTGTCCAGTTCAAGAGTCGCGAATTTACTGCCCTGGCTAGGAACTATGGCTGCAGAATAGCGTTTACAGCGTTGTATCACCCTCAGGCAAATCCAACGGAACGCATCAATCGTGTTCTGAAAACAATGCTTACAGCGTACGTGTCCGACAAACAACGTGAGTGGGATAAATACTTACAACAAGTCGCTTGTGCCATAAGAACCTCCAAGCATGATGTCACTGGTCATAGCCCCTACTTTTTGAATTTTGGCCGAGAAATTACACTCGACGGGAATCCTGAAGGAAGACCTGAAGATGAAGGTCCCGAACTTCGTGTCATAAGGCATGAAAACCCCAACATAAGAGCCCAAGCGCTGCAACGGTTGTACAAAGAAGTAAAAGTTCGTCTTGCTAGGGCCTACGATCGTTCGAAGGTATACTACAACCTGCGAAGACGACCTGATGAATATCAGGTAGGCAATTCCGTTTGGAGAAGAAACTTCACGTAATCGGATGCTGCTAATCACTATACTGCTAAATTGGCACCCAAGTTCATTGGACCCTTTATAGTTCATAAGAAATTGTCTCGCTTCATTTATCAACTTAAGGATCCAGACGGTCGTTTGCGTGGGAATTGGCATGCCAAAGACTTGAAGCTCAATAACGCTGTCAACGATGATGATTTGGTTTAGTCTACGTCTTTTTGGGAGGTTGGTTTGGGGACGTCGGACGGAAACTTTGGGACCCAACTCACCTTTCCTTTTTCTCGAATTGGAGTCCCGACCTAAATATCTGGTCCCTTCATTTCTCGCATCTTTCTCTGTCTCATTTTTTTTTCTCGTTTGAAAGGGATGTTCCCTCTTTTTGCTGTGTTCGTTCTCTTTATACTTCGTGTTATTTTGGATATCCGTTCTATCTTCCGTCATTTGGAGATAGCTTCAGTGCTGTAGGTCGATCCTGGGCCTAAGTACTTAACCCTTGGTTGAGGTTGGTTTTCCTTTCCCTTCCTTCTTCTGTATCGTTCGCTTTCCTGTCTCCCACTCCGCATTTTTCCGAGGTGTTTGCGTTTCGGGTGCATCTTTGTTGCAACCTGACGTAGCCTTCCCTTCCACCGGCGCAGCTCACGTCATCTTGCAGCATAGCTGGAACCCTGCGACCCTCGCGGCGAGCTAGCCCAATTAGGCCGATAGTTTCCAGCCGGCAAAATAACCAATATAACTTTCGCCAAAAGGTAAGGCCGACCGTCTATCTTCCCTTACAACATTCTCTGTGCTCATAATTAAATCCTATCCAGGTTTGTTTTTAGAAAGCGAGTAATTCCGTATATGTTGGTGTACATTGACGTCTCCTGCTTATTAGATGTAACTTTACAGTTATTAGGAACTTATACAATGCTATACGAATGAATTTCGCCATTTTTAATGCGAAATGCGACATTTAAAGTACCCCATTTCTATATAGAAACTATATTATTGTACTATACCTGCTGCTTAACCGTTCATTCGTAGCTAAATCAAACTCTGCGTGATTTCTAAGTGCTGGGAAGTATATTCGCTCATTCCCTGGGCTCAGAAGTAAAGCCTATGCTGGTTTGTTTTTAAAAAGCGAGTAATTCCGTATAAGTCGGTGTACATAAACATGTCCTGCTTATTAAATGTAACTTTACAGCTGTTAGTAACTTATACAATGCTATACGAATGAATTCCGTCATTTTTAATGCCAAATCCGACATTTAAAATGCCCCATGTCATAGTAGAATCTTTATTATTGAATTATACTTGCTGCTTAACAGTTTATTTGTAGTCAAATCACACTTTGCGTGATTCCTAAGTGCTCTGAGCTCAGAAGTAAAGCCTATCCATGTTTGTCTTTACAAAGCGAGTAATTTCGTATAAGGTGGAGTACATAAACGGCTCCTGCTTCTTATATATGACTTGACAGCTACTAGTAACATATACAATGCTATACGAATGTATTCCGCTATTTTTAAAGTGAAAGGCGACATTTAAATTACCTCATTTCGTTATGGAATCTATATTATTGTATTATACTTGCTGCTTAAGGATACATTCGTAGCCAAATCAAACTCTGCGTGATTTCTAAGTGCTAGGAAGTATTTTCACACATTCTCTGTGCTCATAATTAAATCCTATCCAGGTTTGTTTTTAGAAAGCGAGTAATTCCGTATATGTTGGTGTACATGGACGTCTCCTGCTTATTAGATGTAACTTTACAGCTATTAGGAACTTATACAATGCTATACGAATGAATTCCGCCATTTTTAATGCGAAATGCGACATTTAAAGTACCCCATTTTTATATAGAAACTATATTATTGTACTATACCTGCTGCTTAACCGTTCATTCGTAGCTAAATCAAACTCTACGGGATTTCTAAGTGCTGGGAAGTATATTCGCTCATTCCCTGGGCTCAGAAGTAAAGGCTATGCAGGTTTGTTTTTAAAAAGCGAGTAATTCCGTATAAGTTGGTGTACATAAACATGTCCTGCTTATTAAATGTAACTTTACAGCTGTTAGTAACTTATACAATGCTATACGAATGAATTCCGTCATTTTTAAGGCGAAATCCGACATTTAAAATACCCCATGTCATAGTAGAATTTTTATTATTGAATTATACTTGCTGCTTAACAGTTTATTTGTAGTCAAATCACACTTTGCGTGATTCCTAAGTGCTCTGAGCTCAGAAGTAAAGCCTATTCATGTTTGTCTTTACAAAGCGAGTAATTTCGTATAAGGTGGAGTACATAAACGGCTCCTGCTTCTTATATATGACTTGACAGCTACTAGTAACATATACAATGCTATACGAATGTATTCCACTATTTTTAAAGTGAAAGGCGACATTTAAATTACCTCATTTCGTTATGGAATCTATATTCTCCTTAGCATAGAATTTCGGCTTAGACCGCGTAGTATTTGTATATGAACACCCAGCATTTTCTGGCTTAATGTGCCTTGCACCTTGTGAAGTCGAGCAAAAACCCGCGCGATGGCCATGCTCTCTGGTGGCTCGTGTTGTTTGAGTATCTTGAGAACGAGGATACTTAGGCAGATTTGGCCGTTTTGCTGTTTGTGCATCCATATTCACTAACGTTTCGCAAGACCTTGCAGCTTGCATCATCAGAGTGAAAGTCGCACTAAGAACCGAAGGTCGGTGTGGAGCTATTTATAGTCCTCTGTGCAAGGCGCGCGGAGTGGCGTAACGCTGGTTGGTCATCCGAGTGCAACGTTATCCGTGGGGCGTGGCCGTATGACGCACAGTGGTTGTAATGCTTTAGATCGTGTATCACAGGGGTCCACGTTTTACTAAGTTTAAAGCCATCTTCTCTGTTGATATTATTTGGATGTTTTTCTATTTCTCTGGCTTCACGTATCACTCGCGGGAAGTAATGAGGTATTCTGGCAAGTACTCTGGCATGCTCAAATTCTAAGGTGTGCCCATTTGTAAATGTATGCTCAGCTACGGCTGATTTTGTGATGCGTTTGTGTTTGCAATCGCCTTTATGTTCTTGGAGTCTTAGATCAACGGAACGACCAGTATGTCCAATGTAACTCGAGCCGCAAGAACAAGGAATGCGATATACGCCAGCGGTTTTTAAACTTGGAATCTTGTCTTTTACCGATCTGAAGCCGTTGCCCAAAGTTTCCTTGCTCGTGAACACAGTTTTGATGTTGCATCGTTGCAGGACTGCATGCAGTCTATAGAAAGAAAACACACACGGACAGATATCTAAATGCTGACTCACACCATCATCCAATGCAGAAAGCAACAGTTCTCCAGACTCTGGCGACAAGAGCCGTTCGTATCTCAGACGAAGAAAATCTAGAGAGAGAAAAGCTACATCTGTTTGACTCTTTACAAAGGAACGGATACACAACTACCGCCATACGAAAAGCACTAGATAAGACTATGACAAAGAAGGCTAAAGAAGAATCTCCACCTCTGGAAGGCTTAGCATTTCTACCTTACGTTAAAGGCTCAACTGATAAGATAGGACGTGTCCTGCAACGATGCAACATCAAAACTGTGTTCACGAGCAAGGAAACTTTGGGCAACGGCTTCAGATCGGTAAAAGACAAGATTCCAAGTTTAAAAACCGCTGGCGTATATCGCATTCCTTGTTCTTGCGGCTCGAGTTACATTGGACAGACTGGTCGTTCCGTTGATCTAAGACTCCAAGAACATAAAGGCGATTGCAAACAGAAACGCATCACAAAATCAGCCGTAGCTGAGCATACATTTACAAATGGGCACACTTTAGAATTTGAGCATGCCAGAGTACTTGCCAGAATACCTCATTACTTCCCGCGAGTGATACGTGAAGCCACAGAAATAGAAAAACATCCAAATAATATCAACAGAGAAGATGGCTTTAAACTTAGTAAAACGTGGACCCCTGTGATACACGTTCTAAAGCATTACAACTACTGTGCGTCATACGGCCACGCCCCACGGTCTACGTTGCACTCGGATGACCAACCAGCGTTACGCCACTCCGCGCGCCTGGCACAGAGGACTATAAATAGCTCCACACCGACCTTCGGTTCTTAGTGCGACTTTCACTCTGATGATGCAAGCTGCAAGGTCTTGCGAAACGTTAGTGAATATGGATGCACAAACAGCAAAACGGCCAAATCTGCCTAAGTATCCTCGTTCTCAAGATACTCAAACAACACGAGCCACCAGAGAGCATGGCCATCGCGCGGGTTTTTGCTCGACTTCACAAGGTGCAAGGCACATTAAGCCAGAAAATGATGGGTGTTCATATACAAATACTACGCGGTCTAAGCCGAAATTCTATTCTAAGGAGAATAAATCGAGTAACCGCGAAAGCCTCAAACAGTACGTACGGAATCTATATTATTGTATTATACTTGCTGCTTAAGGATACATTCGTAGCCAAATCAAACTCTGCGTGATTTCTAAGTGCTAGGAAGTATTTTCACACATTCTCTGTGCTCATAATTAAATCCTATCCAGGTTTGTTTTTACAAAGCGAGTAATTTCGTATATGTTGGTGTACATTGACGTCTCCTGCTTATTAGATGTAACTTTACAGCTATTAGGAACTTATACAATGCTATACGAATGAATTCCGCCATTTTTAATGCGAAATGCGACATTTAAAGTACCCCATTTCGTTATAGAAACTATATTATTGTACTATACCTGCTGCGTAACCGTTCGTTCGTAGCTAAATCAAACTCTACATGATTTCTAAGTGCTGGGAAGTATATTCGCTCATTCCCTGGGCTCAGATGTAAAGCCTATGCAGGTTTGTTTTTAAAAAGCGAGTGCTTATTAAATATAACTTTACAGCTGTTAGTAACTTATACAATGCTATACGAATGAATTCCGTCATTTTTAATGCTAAATCTGACATTTAAAATACCCCATGTCATAGTAGAATCTTTATTATTGAATTATACTTGCTGCTTAACAGCTTATTTGTAGTCAAATCACACTTTGCGTGATTCCTAAGTGCTCTGAGCTCAGGAGTAAATCCTATTCATGTTTGTCTATACAAAGCGAGTAATTTCGTATAAGGTGGAGTACATAAACGGCTCCTGCATATTATATGGAACTTTACAGCTACTAGTAACATATACAATGCTATACGAATGTATTCCGCTATTTTTAAAGTGAAAGGCGACATTTAAATTACCTCATTTCGTTATGGAATCTATATTATTGTATTATACTTGCTGCTTAAGGATACATTCGTAGCCAAATTAAACTCTGCGTGATTTCTAAGTGCTAGGAAGTATTTTCACACATTCTCTGTGCTCATAATTAAATCCTATCCAGGTTTGTTTTTAGAAAGCGAGTAATTCCGTATATGTTGGTGTACATTGACGTCTCTAGCTTATTAGATGTAACTTTACAGCTATTAGGAACTTATACAATGCTATACGAATGAATTCCGCCATTTTTAATGCGAAATGCGACATTTAAAGTACCCCATTTTTATATAGAAACTATATTATTGTACTATACCTACTGCTTAACCGTTCATTCGTAGCTAAATCAAACTCTGCGTGATTTCTAAGTGCTGGGAAGTATATTCGCTCATTCCCTGGGCTCAGAAGTAAAGGCTATGCAGGTTTGTTTTTATAAAGCGAGTAATTCCGTATAAGTTGGTTTACATAAACATGTCCTGCTTATTAAATGTAACTTTACAGCTGTTAGTAACTTATACAATGCTATCCGAATGAATTCCGTCATTTTTAATGCGAAATCCGACATTTAAAATACCCCATGTCATAGTAGAATCTTTATTATTGAATTATACTTGCTGCTTAACAGTTTATTTGTAGTCAAATCACACTTTGCGTGATTCCTAAGTGCTCTGAGCTCAGAAGTAAAGCCTATCCATGTTTGTCTTTACAAAGCGAGTAATTTCGTATAAGGTGGAGTACATAAACGGCTCCTGCTTCTTATATATGACTTGCAGCTACTAGTAACATATACAATGCTATACGAATGTATTCCGCTATTTTTAAAGTGAAAGGCGACATTTAAATTACCTCAAATTCGTTATGGAATCTATATTATTGTATTATACTTGCTGCTTAAGGATACATTCGTAGCCAAATCAAACTCTGCGTGATTTCTAAGTGCTAGGAAGTATTTTCACACATTCTCTGTGCTCATAATTAAATCCTATCCAGGTTTGTTTTTAGAAAGCGAGTAATTCCGTATATGTTGGTGTACATTGACGTCTCCTGCTTGTTAGATGTAACTTTACAGCTATTAGGAACTTATACAATGCTATACGAATGAATTCCGCCATTTTTAATGCGAAATGCGACATTTAAAGTACCCCATTTCTATATAGAAACTATATTATTGTACTATACCTGCTGCTTAACCGTTCATTCGTAGCTAAATCAAACTCTGCGTGATTTCTAAGTGCTGGGAAGTATATTCGCTCATTCCCTGGGCTCAGAAGTAAAGCCTATGCAGGTTTGTTTTTAAAAAGCGAGTAATTCCGTATAAGTTGGTGTATATAAACATGTCCTGCTTATTAAATGTAACTTTACAGCTGTTAGTAACTTATACAATGCTATACGAATGAATTCCGTCATTTTTAATGCGAAATCCGACATTTAAAATACCCCGTGTCATAGTAGAATCTTTATTATTGAATTATACTTGCTGCTTAACAGTTTATTTGTAGTCAAATCACACTTTGCGTGATTCCTAAGTGCTCTGAGCTCAGAAGTAAAGCCTATCCAAGTTTGTCTTTACAAAGCGAGTAATTTCGTATAAGGTGGAGTACATAAACGGCTCCTGCTTCTTATATATGACTTGACAGCTACTAGTAACATATACAATGCTAAATTTTTTCTAAGTTTTTAAGGGTGTATTTTCGGCCTTCCTGAAGGTGCAAGGGATAAACAACCGAGTTAAAGGGGTTGTGCTGCCACCAATGTGAAGTATTGCAACCCTTAGGTTAGGGGATGCAACCCTTTTGGTAGTCTTAGGGGTAGTTATCCCTCTTAGACCACAAAGTTACGCTTCCTCGGAGGTTAACTCGATCGCTGAACCCTGCTCTTAATTTAGGGGTTGTAAAGCCTACTTTTAATAAAATAAAACGCCAAAGAATATTATAACACTATATTGGAAATTAAGTATCAATTTTGCCCAATTACACTGGTAGTTCGCCCAAGCTATATGCTTCAGTTGCTATAGTTTCGTAAATATAAATGCTCAGGATTACGCTTAAAGTTTATGACATTAAAATTGTTTTGGAAGGAATAGAATAAATCTAGCGACGGCCCTTTGAGTTGGTTAATATAAAATGACAACAATTAAGTCTGACCTTTTCTCCTGTGCGGTGGTTACTACCCCTCGATTTGGTTATTATTTAAATTAAACGGCGCGACCGATGTTTAGTTATGAATTAAATTGAGTTCGGCTAAAATTGGTTGGAGTCCAATGGTTCCCTTTTAATCCTGTATATTCTTATTGTTGGGCACTTTACAACACTTTAGTTTTTGATCGATAAGATGTAATTTTGATTTAGTTAGAATTGGCACCGAAAAATGTTTTCGACGGGTTAATTTATTACTCGAAACCGGGACGCGAACTACCCTCGCGGTTTGCGTTCCCTCCCAGGTAATTTTCTATCGTGGGGGGCCGTATATTTCTCGGGCTTCCCCGTTTTGTCCAACTAGCATTTTGACTTGAACTTTGCGAGCTCAGAGAATTGCGAATTCGACATATCCCACACGGGTTTGCGCTATGTGTCAAATCGGCATTCTCTGTTCTCAGAAATCTTTTAACTTTATGAGCACCGGATGTAATTCAATCGCTTTTTCTGACTACGACAAATGTAGCTTTCCATTCTTGATAAATGAACTTTCGCGTCCGCTATATTTGTGATTTACGCAGGGGCGGCTTTGATTTATTCTTTTCTTTCGACAACTTAAAGTTTATAAGTCTTATAATTACAAACGCAATTTCTTGCGGGTTGTTACAATTTGACAGCTACTAGTAACATATACAATGCTATACGAATGTATTCCGCTCTTTTTAAAGTGAAAGGCGACATTTAAATTACCCTATTTCGTTATAGAAACTATATTATTGTACTATACCTGCTGCTTAACCGTACATTCGTAGCTAAATCAAACTCTTCGTGATTTCTAAGTGCTGGGAAGTATATTCGCTCATTTTATGGGCTCAAAAGTAAATCCTATCCAGGTTTGTTTTTACAAAGCGAGTAATTCCGTATATGTTGGTGTACATAAACGTCTCCTGCTTATTAGATGTAACTTTACAGCTATTAGGAACTTATACAATGCTATACGAATTAATTCCGTCATTTTTAATGCGAAATCCGACATTTAAAATACCCCATGTCATAGTAGAATCTTTATTATTGAATTATACTTGCTGCTTAACAGTTTATTTGTAGTCAAATCACACTTTGCGTGATTCCTAAGTGCTCTGAGCTCAGAAGTAAAGCCTATCCATGTTTGTCTTTACAAAGCGAGTAATTTCGTATAAGGTGGAGTACATAAACAGCTCCTGCATATTATATGGAACTTTACAGCTACTAGTAACATATACAATGCTATACGAATGTATGCCGCTATTTGTAAGTGAAAGGCGACATTTAAATTACTTCATTTCGTTATGGAATCTATATTATTGTATTCTACTTGCTGCTTAAGGATATATTCGTAGCCAAATCAAACTCTGCGTGATTTCTAAGTGCTGGGAAATATATTCGCTCATTCCCTGGGCTCAGAAGTAAAGCCTAGGCAGGTTTGTTTTTAAAAAGCGAGCAAGTCTGTATGAGTTGGTGTACATAAACATGCCCTGCTTATTAAATGTAACTTTACAGCTGTTAGTAACTTATACAATGCTATACGAATGAATTCCGTCATTTGTAAGTGAAAGGCGACATTTAAATTACCTCATTTCGTTATGGAATTTATATTATTGTATTATACTTGCTGCTTAAGGATACATTCGTAGCCAAATCAAACTCTGCGTGATTTCTAAGTGCTAGGAAGAATTTTCACACATTTTCTGTGCTCATAATTAAATCCTATCCAGGTTTGTTTTTACAAAGCGAGTAATTCCGTATATGTTGGTGTACATTGGCGTCTCCTGCTTATTAGATGTAACTTAACAGCTATTAGGAACGTATACAATGCTATACGAATGAATTCCGCCATTTTTAATACGAAATGCGACATTTAGAGTACCCCATTTCTATATAGAAACTATATTATTGTACTATACCTGCTGCTTAACCGTTTATTCGTAGCTAAATCAAACTCTGCGTGATTTAAAAGTGCTGGGAAGTATATTCGCTCATTCCCTGGGCTCAGAAGTAAAGCCTATGCAGGGTTGTTTTTAAAAAACGAGTAATTCCGTATAAGTTGGTGTACATAAACATGTCCTGCTTATTAAATGTAACTTTACAGCTGTTAGTAACTTATACATTGCTATACGAATGAATTCCGTCATCTTTAATGCGAAATCCGACATTTAAAATACCCCATGTCATCGTAGAATCTTTACTATTGAATTATACTTGCTGCTTAACAGTTTTTTTCTAGTCAAATCACACTTTGCGTGATTTCTAAGTGCTCTGAGCTCAGAAGTAAATCCTATCCATGTTTGTCTTTACAAAGCGAGTAATTTCGTATAAGGTGGAGTATATCAGCGGCTCCTGCTTCTTATATATGACTTGATAGCTACTAGTAACATATACAATGCCATACGAATGTATTCCGCTCTTTTTAAAGTGTGTTAAGTCATTTTGCTGTTTCAGATGCTTAATTGCATTTCACGCCGTTAGTTAGGTCATTTTGGTATTTTAAATAGCCGCCTAAGTTTAGAGCAGCGTGCCCGTATGCTAAGTTCTTTTAGCTCTTTATTTGGCTCCATCGCCTAATTCCAGAATCACGATTTCGCACATATTTAGCCCCAAAAGCAGTATTTGTCGTCGGTTGGAGCTCTCTTCTGATGGCGTCTTTCTGAATTCTGAATAGCACGCTGTGGCGGCGTGATACCAGCGTGGCCCGCATTGGCTTGTTTCATTTCATCGCCTTGCGATTCGCTGTGGTTTAGTCACGTGGGGGACGCGGCCAAGGTGACCTTTTGCCAACGCTTCCCTCGGGGATTCAGCCGAGAGCCGTCGATCAAGCAAGTGGTCGGATAGTGTGTGCTTCATGCGGCGCTCCCGCCATTATGGCGGGGGCGTCAGTCTTTTTCCCGTCAAGTGCTGCTTCAGCAATTATGTTACAAACGTTTTCGCCTTAAAGGCAGTCGTCCGGAGCCCATTGCAGAGAGCGCTTGTGTGGTGGTTGTGAGTCGAAATTTGTCGAGTGGTCTTCGGCGTAACGTGGGTGTTTTTGGAGCCCAGTTCCTGCTACTGTTAGTGAGGGGTCGTGCCCCCTTCATCTCGACCTACGAGGATTTGGTTCAGCAGAACGAGTGAGGCCCCCATTCTTTTCGTCGTCCCGTTGTACGCGTCCTGACGCGTCTCCCGTCGCCATTGAGGCGGTTATGCATTCACCCCCTTTCGCCGTTGTAACACCGAAGGTACCTACCACCTACGATTGCAGCTCGTCGCAACTCAACTGTACCAGGCTCCCTCGCCGCCTACGCATTAAGGTATGTGCCTTTAACCTGATTACCGCTGTGAACGCGAGTGTTACTCATTACTACTCATTACTGCGCTAGTGTATTCATTCAGACTTGCAGACTGTTCATGCCGTGAAGGCTAATGTAAATCGTCGCTGCCCTTGCATAAGGCAACGTGTATCTTTGTACCTACTCATTACTACGCTAGTGTATTCATTCAGACTTGCAGACTGTTCATGCCGTGAAGGCTAATGTAAATCGTCGCTGCCCGCCGTATAAGGCCACGTACATGTTTGTACTAGTTACTACCTATTATTGCTGTTCACTAATGTTCAACATCTGTCGTTAAGTTTAGAGCGCGCGTGCCAGCTGGTGCCCTTAATTATAGATTAAGGTTAGATAGGTTGTAACCCGAAGTGAAATATATGATTGGTTAGTTAAGGGAACTATTGTTTGTTTCGGTTTGTGCATGTTCTGTTACAGATAGACGCCCCTTTATTGTACGAATTATTGTACGACGGAACGAGGAAGCTGTGAGCGTGCAGGTGAGTGAGACAGCTGCGTGGTCGTGGTCGGATTGACACCTAATCACAATCCTTGCTTAAGGCATTCCCGAAATTGTTATTTGACCTTGCAACTCTTGAGTAATCTTGTTGGCGGAGTATTTTTGCATGCTTCGCTCCCGTCTAACCGTCCAGGCCCGGTTAGCCGGGTTAAGACAGGCTTGGTGGCGCCCTCATAATTTCGACATACCCTGTATATATTATGCCACAACGCGCTTGCCCAGAACGTATCGTGTGACTCACGCCCGACTCCCTGAGCGTTCCAGCCGTGGCCTATTAGCCTATTTCGAACCGATTTCAGGGCAAGTGTGTCAGGTTTTCAGGACTGATTCCGTGGTGCGATGCTCACCTTGGGTGGGTGTCGTAAAGTCCTTTTAATACCGTAACAGGCTAATTTTGGCTTCCCAACGTGTGGGCCTGTTCTTTTCTGATATTCGTCTTCTCGTCAAGCCCCTTCGTTGTACGTCTTAATTTTGGTTCCCTAACGTGGGGTTTTGTCTGTTTGGTTTTGTCGTCAAGCCACCCGTTGTGCCGTAATTTTGGCTATTCCAACGTTTGGAGCCTATTGGTGCACGACAACGCTCGACCTCATTTTGGGGTTTTCTTTTTTTGCGCTGTGTGTCTTAATTTTGGCGCCCGCCTCTGGGGCATTTTAGGCATTGTAGCCTTGTTGTGTCATTTATATTGTTGTCACAAATGTTTTTTTTTCGTAATTTCGAAGTGGTATGGACTGGTAAACCGTTTTTTTTTCTTAGTAGAATATTTTACCGAGCTTCTTTTCTTGTTTTCTATTTGTCTTTTCCTGTTTTCTTCTGTTTTCTATATGTCTTTTCTTGTCTTTTCCTGTTCTTAATTTATTTTCATTAGTTTTCTTGACCGTGTATATGTTTTTTCTTAGTTGTCATTTGTCTTTACGTTTCTTTTCTTGTTTTCTTTATGTTTTTTCTTGTCTTTTCTTATTTTCTATTTGTAGTTTTGTGTTTTCTTGTTGTTTATCGCCTTTTTGAGTTTTCTTTTTGTATTTTTCCATGTCTTTTCGTATTTTGAGTATCTTTTTCGTCATTTTTACCGTCGTTTCTTGTTTTTCTTAGCCAGTTCATACTACCGAGATCTCTCGTTGCATTTAGTGCCGATTTTATCCCGTATTAGTCGGATTTAGTACCAGATGTTGTTGAGTGAAGGTACCGACCTTGTTTTTTTTAAGTCTTTTCGAAGGCTTAGTTGGGAGTTTCGATTCCCTGTCGCTTACATTGTTTAGCCTTGGGCTAAGTTGACACTTTTGTTGTACCAAACTGACGTTTATCGATTTCGTTCAGGTTAGCGAGGTTTATCGATTTTGGCGTTGATGATTACCGATTTTGACAATTTTTTTTTGCTATCGTTTGGTGTTGTGCCGAGTTGATTTTTGGTGAGCAGGTTGGAATTCATTTTCAGCTTCATCACTGCGTTTTGGTTTGTTGATCAGTTGTGGATTGTTGTTGGTGTGCTTGGGGAGATTCGCTCGTGCGGTTATTACGTCCCTCAGGCCATCTTCTTAGTTGGTTTGACGTAGTTATTTTCGTTGGACTTTTATTTCATTTTCATTATTATCATGTACCGCCCAACTTTGTTTACCGACTTCTTCGTGGACGCCCCTAACAGTCATAGTAGTGTTTTGTACACTTTCCGTTAGTATTTAACGAGTCTTTACCGCTGGTCGGAATGCTTCGTATTTGTTGACGTTTTGTTGTCATTTACCGTACCCTTTTTGTCTGATGACGTCATGTTGTCAAGTATCGTGTTCTTTGTGAACAGTTTCGTTGAAGCTTCTGAGCTTTGTGTGGCAGTAATGCGCATGCTGTCCGCGCGAGGTTCCGTTGGTATTCAAGTATTAAGTATTTTAAGGTTTTTGACTTTTTTTTTTGTAGTAATGCCCTGTTGTTTTCGTGGCCTAGCGCTCTTTTACCGTACCGTTGGCCGTCGCCATTTTCAACCACCTGTGTGGGATTACATAAAGAGAGCGTGTTTCTGGTCATTTTGTTTCGTGCGGACCCTGTCGTAGTAAGGTAGTCCCTTTGGGACGCATGGATTTCTGAAAAGGATTTATTGGGCATGCGTCATCGAACGCCTACACCCTTGGAGACTTGGTTCTTCCGGATTTTCTTTTGGTGTTCGGTGTTGGAGTCACTTTCGAGCTCGCGCTTTGCGGTTTAATAGTCGACTTGGCTCCGGCATCGGCATCGATTGAGGATTTCGGTGGACTGAGTTTTTCCTATCACTGATTTTTGACAGTTTCTGTCACAACCATTTCCCTTTTTTTTTTGGTGGTTCATCCTCTTCTCTTGGGTACTCATACCAGTTGTGGGATCCACACAATGCGCCGATCTCGTGACGCGCAGCGTGCCCTCTTCAGGTAACCCTTGGGTGGGACTTTGGACTTCCATTTCTATACCCCCCCCCCTCCCTGTGTTCTTTTGGAACGGTTGGTCGGAAGTGTCCACAGGTGTAAGACTTATTTGTACCCCATTTAGACCCATATTTTGTACCCGATTGTGACCCAATTTACGTATTTTCTACTGGCGTATCCAGTCTTTCTTCTTCCTCTTCTCTCTTCCCACCTTTGCACCCTATCTGGTGGCCAGTGTGCGTAATCCCTTTGGGGGTGCACGCTATCGTATCGAATGTTTTTTTTTGTTTCGTTCGTTTTTCGTTGTTGCGTTTTCGTTTGAGTTCTCGTTACGTTGTCGCAAAATGCCTCGTTGTTTTATAAGAGACTTCGGGGAACTCTCTTTCAAGTAAGGGGAGTGTTAAGTCATTTTGCTGTTTCAGATGCTTAATTGCATTTCACGCCGTTAGTTAGGTCATTTTGGTATTTTAAATAGCCGCCTAAGTTTAGAGCAGCGTGCCCGTATGCTAAGCCCTTTTAGCTCTTTATTTGGCTCCATCGCCTAATTCCAGAATCACGATTTCGCACATATTTAGCCCCAAAAGCAGTATTTGTCGTCGGTTGGAGCTCTCCTCTGATGGCGTCTTTCTGAATTCTGAATAGCACGCTGTGGCGGCGTGATACCAGCGTGGCCCGCATTGGCTTGTTTCATTTCATCGCCTTGCGATTCGCTGTGGTTTAGTCACGTGGGGGACGCGGCCAAGGTGACCTTTTGCCAACGCTTCCCTCGGGGATTCAGCCGAGAGCCGTCGATCAAGCAAGTGGTCGGATAGTGTGTGCTTCGTGCGGCGCTCCCGCCATTATGGCGGGGGCGTCAGTCTTTTTCCCGTCAAGTGCTGCTTCAGCAATTATGTTACAAACGTTTTCGCCTTAAAGGCAGTCGTCCGGAGCCCATTGCAGAGAGCGCTTGTGTGGTGGTTGTGAGTCGAAATTTGTCGAGTGGTCTTCGGCGTAACGTGGGTGTTTTTGGAGCCCAGTTCCTGCTACTGTTAGTGAGGGGTCGTGCCCCCTTCATCTCGACCTACGAGGATTTGGTTCAGCAGAACGAGTGAGGCCCCCATTCTTTTCGTCGTCCCGTTGTACGCGTCCTGACGCGTCTCCCGTCGCCATTGAGGCGGTTATGCATTCACCCCCTTTCGCCGTTGTAACACCGAAGGTACCTACCACCTACGATTGCAGCTCGTCGCAACTCAACTGTACCAGGCTCCCTCGCCGCCTACGCATTAAGGTATGTGCCTTTAACCTGATTACCGCTGTGAACGCGAGTGTTACTCATTACTACTCATTACTGCGCTAGTGTATTCATTCAGACTTGCAGACTGTTCATGCCGTGAAGGCTAATGTAAATCGTCGCTGCCCTTGCATAAGGCAACGTGTATCTTTGTACCTACTCATTACTACGCTAGTGTATTCATTCAGACTTGCAGACTGTTCATGCCGTGAAGGCTAATGTAAATCGTCGCTGCCCGCCGTATAAGGCCACGTACATGTTTGTACTAGTTACTACCTATTATTGCTGTTCACTAATGTTCAACATCTGTCGTTAAGTTTAGAGCGCGCGTGCCAGCTGGTGCCCTTAATTATAGATTAAGGTTAGATAGGTTGTAACCCGAAGTGAAATATATGATTGGTTATTCAAGGGAACTATTGTTTGTTTCGGTTTGTGCATGTTCTGTTACAGATAGACGCCCCTTTATTGTACGAATTATTGTACGACGGAACGAGGAAGCTGTGAGCGTGCAGGTGAGTGAGACAGCTGCGTGGTCGTGGTCGGATTGACACCTAATCACAATCCTTGCTTAAGGCATTCCCGAAATTGTTATTTGACCTTGCAACTCTTGAGTAATCTTGTTGGCGGAGTATTTTTGCATGCTTCGCTCCCGTCTAACCGTCCAGGCCCGGTTAGCCGGGTTAAGACAGGCTTGGTGGCGCCCTCATAATTTCGACATACCCTGTATATATTATGCCACAACGCGCTTGCCCAGAACGTATCGTGTGACTCACGCCCGACTTCCTGAGCGTTCCAGCCGTGGCCTATTAGCCTATTTCGAACCGATTTCAGGGCAAGTGTGTCAGGTTTTCAGGACTAATTCCGTGGTGCGATGCTCACCTTGGGTGGGTGTCGTAAAGTCCTTCTAATACCGTAACAAGTGAAAGGCGACATTTAAATTACCCTATTTCGTTATAGAAACTATATTATTGTACTATACCTGCTGCTTAACCGTACATTCGTAGCTAAATCAAACTCTGCGTGATTTATAAGTGCTGGGAAGGATATTCGCTCATTTTATGGGCTCAGAAGTAAAGCCTATGCAGGTTTGTTTTTAAAAAACAAGTAATTCCATATAAGTTGGTGTACATAAACATGTCCTGCTTATTAAATGTAACATTACAGCTGTTAGGAACTTATACAATGCTATACGAATGAATTCCGTCATTTTTAATGCGAAATCTGACATTTAAAATACCCCATGTCATAGTGGAATCTTTATTATTGAATTATACTTGCTGCTTAACAGTTTATTTCTAGTCAAATCACACTTTGCGTGATTCCTAAGTGCTCTGAGCTCAGAAGTAAAGCCTATCCATGTTTGTCTTTACAAAGCGAGTAATTTCGTATATGGTGGAGTACATAAACGGCTCCTGCTTCTTATATATGACTTTACAGCTACTAGTAACATATACAATGCTATACGTATGTATTCCGCTATTTTTAAGGTGAAAGGCGACATTTAAATTACTTCATTTCGTTATGGAATCTATATTATTGTATTATACTTGCTGCTTAAGGATACATTCGTAGCCAAATCAAACTCTGCGTGATTTCTAAGTGCTAGGAAGTATTTTCACACATTCTCTGTGCTCATAATTAAATTCTATCCAGGTTTGTTTTTATAAAGCGAGTAATTTCGTATATGTTGGTGTACATTGACGTCTCCTGCTTATTAGATGTAACTTTACAGCTATTAGGAACTTATACAATGCTATACGAATGAATTCCGCCATTTTTAATGCAAAATGCGACATTTAAAGTACCCCATTTCGTTATAGAAACTATATTATTGTACTATACCTGCTGCTTAACCGTTCATTCGTAGCTAAATCAAACTCTGCGTGATTTCTAAGTGCTGGGAAGTATATTCGCTCATTCTCTGGGCTCAGAAGTAAAGCCTAGGCAGGTTTGTTTTTAAAAAGCGAGTAATTCCGTATAAGTTGGTGTACATAAACATGTCCTGCTTATTAAATGTAACTTTTCAGCTGTTAGTAACTTATACAATGCTATACGAATGAATTCCGTCATTTTTAATGCGAAATCTGACATTTAAAATACCCCATGTCATAGTGGAATCTTTATTATTGAATTATACTTGCTGCTTAACAGCTTATTTGTAGTCAAATCACACTTTGCGTGATTCCTAAGTGCTCTGAGCTCAGAAGTAAATCCTATCCATGTTTGTCTTTACAAAGCGAGTAATTTCGTATAAGGTGGAGTACATAAACGGCTCCTGCATATTATATGGAACTTTACAGCTACTAGTAACATATACAATGCTATACGAATGTATTCCGCTATTTTTAAAGTGAAAGGCAACATTTAAATTACCTCATTTCGTTATGGAATTTATATTATTGTATTATACTTGCTGCTTAAGGATACATTCGTAGCCAAATCAAACTCTGCGTGATTTCTAAGTGCTAGGAAGAATTTTCACACATTCTCTGTGCTCATAATTAAATCCTATCCAGGTTTGTTTTTACAAATCGAGTAATTCCGTATATGTTGGTGTACATTGACGTCTCCTGCTTATTAGATGTAACTTAACAGCTATTAGGAACTTATAAAATGCTATACGAATGAATTCCGCCATTTTTAATGCGAAATGCGACATTTAAAGTACCCCATTTCTATATAGAAACTATATTATTGTACTATACCTGCTGCTTAACCGTACATTCGTAGCTAAATCAAACTCTGCGTGATTTATAAGTGCTGGGAAGTATATTCGCTCATTTTATGGGCTCAGAAGTAAAGCCTATGCAGGTTTGTTTTTAAAAAACGAGTAATTCCGTATAAGTTGGTGTACATTGACGTCTCCTGCTTATTAGATGTAACTTTACAGCTATTAGGAACTTATACAATGCTATACGAATGAATTCCGCCATTTTTAATGCGAAATCTGACATTTAAAATACCCCATGTCATAGTAGAATCTTTATTATTGAATTATACTTGCTGCTTAACAGTTTATTTCTAGTCAAATCACACTTTGCGTGATTCCTAAGTGCTCTGAGCTCAGAAGTAAATCCTATCCATATTTGTCTTTACAAAGCGAGTAATTTCGTATGAGGTGGAGTACATAAACGGCTCCTGCATATTATATGGAACTTTACAGCTACTAGTAACATATACAATGCTATACGAATGTATTCCGCTATTTTTAAAGTGAAAGCCGACATTTAAATTACTTCATTTCGTTATGGAATCTATATTATTGTATTATACTTGCTGCTTAAGGATACATTCGTAGCCAAATCAAACTCTGCGTGATTTCTAAGTGCTAGGAAGTATTTTCACACATTCTCTGTGCTCATAATTAAATCCTATCCAGGTTTGTTTTTACAATGCGAGTAATTTCGTATATGTTGGTGTACATTGTCGTCTCCTGCTTATTAGATGTAACTTTACAGCTATTAGGAACTTATACAATGCTATAAAAATGAATTCCGCCATTTTTTGTGCGAAATGCGAAATTTAAAGTACCCCATTTCGTTATAGAAACTACATTATTGTACTATACCTGCTGCTTAACCGTACATTCGTAGCTACATCAAACTCTGCGTGATTTCTAGGTCCTGGGAAGTATATTCGCTCATTCCCTGGGCTCAGAAGTAAAGCCTATGCAGGTTTGTTTTTAAAAAACGAGTAATTCCGTATATGTTGGTGTACATAAACATGTCCTGCTTATTAAATGTAACTTTACGGCTGTTAGTAACTTTTACAATGCTATACGAATGAATTCCGTCATTTTTAATGCGAAATCCGACATTTAAAATACCCCATGTCATAGTAGAATCTTTATTATTGAATTATACTTGCTGCATAAGAGTTTATTTGTAGTCAAATCACAATTTGCGTGATTCCTAAGTGCTCTGAGCTCAGAAGTAAAGCCTATCCATGTTTGTCTTTACAAAGCGAGGAATGTCGTATAAGGTGGAGTACATCAGCGGCTCCTGCTTCTTATATATGACTTGACAGCTACTAGCAACATATACAATGCCATACGAATGTATTCCGCTCATTTTAAAGTGAAAGGCGACATTTAAATTACCCTATTTCGTTATAGAAACTATATTATTGTACTATACCTGATGCTTAACCGTACATTCGTAGCTAAATCAAACTCTGCGTGATTTATAAGTGCTGGGAAGTATATTCGCTCATTTTGTGGGCTCAGAAGTAAAGCCTGTGCAGGTTTGTTTTTAATAAACGAGTAATTCCGTATAAGGTGGTGTACATAAACATGTCCTGCTTATTAAATGTAACTTTACAGCTGTTAGTAACTTATACAATGCTATACGAATGAATTCCGTCATTTTTAATGCGAAATCCGACATTTAAAATACCCCATGTCATAGTAGAATCTTTATTATTGAATTATACTTGCTGCTTAACAGTTTATTTGTAGTCAAATCACACTTTGCGTGATTCCTAAGTGCTCTGAGCTCAGAAGTAAAGCCTATCCATGTTTGTCTTTACATAGTGAGTAATTTTGTATAAGGTGGAGTACATAAAAGGCTCCTGCTTCTTATATATGACTTGACAGCTACTAGTAACATATACAATGCTATACGAATGTATTCCGCTATTTTTAAAGTGAAAGGCGACATTTAAATTACCTCATTTCGTTATGGAATCTATATTATTGTATTATACTTGCTGCTTAAGGATACATTCGTAGCCAAATCAAACTCTGCGTGATTTCTAAGTGCTAGGAACTATTTTCACACATTCTCTGTGCTCATAATTAAATCCTATCCAGGTTTGTTTTTAGAAAGCGAGTAATTCCGTATAAGTTGGTGTCCATAAACATGTCCTGCTTATTAAATGTAACTTTACAGCTGTTAGTAACTTATACAAGGCTATACGAATGAATTCCGTCATTTTTAATGCGAAATCTGACATTTAAAATACCCCATGTCATAGTGGAATCTTTATTATTGAATTATGCTTGCTGTTTAACAGCTTATTTGTAGTCAAATCACACTTTGCGTGATTCCTAAGTGCTCTGAGCTCAGAAGTAAATCCTATCCATGTTTGTCTTTACAAAGCGAGTAATTTCGTATAAGGTGGAGTACATAAACAGCTCCTGCATATTATATGGAACTTTACAGCTACTAGTAACATATACAATGCTATACGAATGTATTCCGCTATTTTTAAAGTGAAAGGCGACATTTAAATTACCTCATTTCGTTATGGAATTTATATTATTGTATTATACTTTCTGCTTAAGGATACATTCGTAGCCAAATCAAACTCTGCGTGATTTCTAAGTGCTAGGAAGAATTTTCACACATTCTCTGTGCTCATAATTAAATCCTATCCAGGTTTGTTTTTACAAAGCGAGTAATTCCGTATGTGTTGGTGTACATTGACGTCTCCTGCTTATTAGATGTAACTTAACAGCTATTAGGAACTTATACAATGTTATACGAATGAATTCCGCCATTTTTAATGCGAAATGCGACATTTAAAGTACCCCATTTCTATATAGAAACTATATTATTGTACTATACCTGCTGCTTAACCGTTCATTCGTAGCTAAATCAAACTCTGCGTGATTTCAAAGTGCTGGGAAGTATATTCGCTCATTGCCTGGGCTCAGAAGTAAAGCCTATGCAGGGTTGTTTTTAAAAAGCGAGTAATTCCGTATAAGTTGGTGAACATAAACATGTCCTGCTTATTAAATGTAACTTTACAGCTGTTAGTAACTTATACAATGCTATACGAATAAATTCCGTCATTTTTAATGCGAAATCCGACAATTAAATTACCCCATGTCATAGTAGAATCTTTATTATTGAATTATACTTGCTGCTTAACAGTTTATTTCTAGTCAAATCACACTTTGCGTGATTCCTAAGTGCTCTGAGCTCAGAAGTAAATCCTATCCATGTTTGTCTTTACAAAGCGAGTAATTTCGTATAAGGTGGAGTACATCAGCGGCTCCTGCTTCTTATATATGACTTGACAGCTACTAGTAACATATACAATGCTATACGAATGTATTCCGCTCTTTTTAAAGTGAAACGCGACATTTAAATTACCCTATTTCGTTATAGAAACTATATTATTGTACTATACCTGCTGCTTAACCGTACATTCGTAGCTAAATCAAACTCTGCGTGATTTATAAGTGCTGGGAAGTATACTCGCTCATTTTATGGGCTCAGAAGTAAAGCCTATGCAGGTTTGTTTTTAAAAAACGAGTAATTCCGTATAAGTTGGTGTACATTGACGTCTCCTGCTTATTAGATGTAACTTTACAGCTATTAGGAACTTATACAATGCTATACGAATGAATTCCGTCATTTTTAATGCGAAATCCGACATTTAAAATACCCCATGTCATAGTAGAATCTTTATTATTGAATTATACTTGCTGCTTAACAGTTTATTTGTAGTCGAATCACACTTTGCGTGATTTCTAATTGCTCTGAGCTCAGAAGTAAAGCCTATCCATGTTTGTCTTTACAAAGTGAGTAATTTTGTATAAGGAGGAGTACATAAACGGCTCCTGCTTCTTATATATGACTTGACAGTTACTAGTAACATATACAATGCTATACGAATGTATTCCGCTCTTTTTAAAGTGAAACGCGACATTTAAATTACCCTATTTCGTTATAGAAACTATATTATTGTACTATACCTGCTGCTTAACCGTACATTCGTAGCTAAATCAAACTCTGCGTGATTTATAAGTGCTGGGAAGTATATTCGCTCATTTTATGGGCTCAGAAGTAAAGCCTATGCAGGTTTGTTTTTAAAAAACGAGTAATTCCGTATAAGTTGGTGTACATTGACGTCTCCTGCTTATTAGATGTAACTTTACAGCTATTAGGAACTTATACAATGCTATACGAATGAATTCCGTCATTTTTAATGCGAAATCCGACATTTAAAATACCCCATGTCATAGTAGAATCTTTATTATTGAATTATACTTGCTGCTTAACAGTTTATTTGTAGTCGAATCACACTTTGCGTGATTTCTAAGTGCTCTGAGCTCAGAAGTAAATCCTATCCATGTTTGTCTTTACAAAGCGAGTAATTTCGTATAAGGTGGAGTACATAAACGGCTCCTGCATATTATATGGAACTTTACAGCTACTAGTAACTTATACAATGCTATACGAATGTATTCCGCTATTTTTATAGTGAAAGGCGACATTTAAATTACTTCATTTCGTTATGGAATCTATATTATTGTATTATACTTCCTGCTTAAGAATACATTCGTAGCCAAATCAAACTCTGCGTGATTTCTAAGTACTAGGAAGTATTTTCACACATTCTCTGTGCTCATAATTAAATCCTATCCAGGTTTGTTTTTACAAAGCGAGTAATTTCGTGTATGTTGGTGTACATTGTCGTCTCCTGCTTATTAGATGTAACTTTACAGCTGTTAGGAACTTATACAATGCTACAAAAATGAATTCCGCCCTTTTTAATGCGAAATGCGACTTTTAAAGTACCCCATTTCGTTATAGAAACTACATTATTGTACTATACCTGCTGCTTAACCGTACATTCGTAGCTACATCAAACTCTGCGTGTTTTCTAAGTCCTGGGAAGTATATTCGCTCATTCCCTGGGCTCAGAAGTAAAGCCTATGCAGGTTTGTTTTTAAAAAACGAGTAATTCCGTATATGTTGGTGTACATAAACATGTCCTGCTTATTAAATGTAACTTTACGGCTGTTAGTAACTTATACAATGCTATACGAATGAATTCCGTCATTTTTAATGCGAAATCCGACATTTAAAATACCCCATGTCATAGTAGAATATCTATTATTGAATTATACTTGCTGCTTAAGAGTTTATTTCTAGTCAAATCACACTTTGCGTGATTCCTAAGTGCTCTGAGCTCAGAAGTAAAGCCTATCCATGTTTGTCTTTACAAAGCGAGTAATGTCGTATAAGGTGGAGTACATCAGCGGCTCCTGCTTCTTATATATGACTTGACAGCTACTAGTAACATATACAATGCCATACGAATGTATTCCGCTCTTTTTAAAGTGAAAGGTGACATCTAAATTACCCTATTTCGTTATAGAAAATATATTATTGTACTATACCTGCTGCTTAACCGTACATTCGTAGCTAAATCAAACTCTGCGTGATTTATAAGTGCTGGGAAGTATATTCGCTCATTTTGTGGGCTCAGAAGTAAAGCCTATGCAGGTTTGTTTTTAAAAAACGATTAATTCCGTATAAGGTGGTGTACATAAACATGTCCTGCTTATTAAATGTAACTTTACAGCTGTTAGTAACTTATACAATGCTATACGAATGAATTCCGTCATTTTTAATGCGAAATCCGACATTTAAAATACCCCATGTCATAGTAGAATCTTTATTATTGAATTATACTTGCTGCTTAACAGTTTATTTGTAGTCGAATCACACTTTGCGTGATTTCTAATTGCTCTGAGCTCAGAAGTAAAGCCTATCCATGTTTGTCTTTACAAAGTGAGTAATTTTGTATAAGGAGGAGTACATAAACGGCTCCTGCTTCTTATATATGACTTGACAGTTACTAGTAACATATACAATGCTATACGAATGTATTCCGCTATTTTTAAAGTGAAAGGCGACATTTAAATTACCTCATTTCGTTATGGAATCTATATTATTGTATTATACTTGCTGCTTAAGGATACATTCGTAGCCAAATCAAACTCTGCGTGATTTCTAAGTGCTAGGAAGTATTTTCACACATTCTCTGTGCTCATAATTAAATCATATCCAGGTTTGTTTTTAGAAAGCGAGTAATTTCGTATATGTTGGTGTACATTGACGACTCCTGCATATTAAATGTTACTTTACAGCTATTAGGAACTTATACAATGCTATAAGAATGAATTCCGCCATTTTTAATGCGAAATGCGACATTTAAAGTACCCCATTTCTATATAGAAACTATATTATTGTACTATACCTGCTGCTTAACCGTTCATTCGTAGCTAAATCAAACTCTGCGTAATTTCTAAGTGCTGGGAAGTATATTCGCTCATTTTATGGGCTCAGAAGTACTGCCTATGCAGGTTAGTTTTTAAAAAGGGAGTAATTCCGTATAAGTTGGTGTACATAAACATGTCCTGCTTGTTAAATGTAACTTTACAGCTGTTAGTAACTTATACAATGCTATACGAATTAATTCCGTCATTTTTAATGCGAAATCTGAAATTTAAAATACCCTATGTCATAGTAGAATCTTTATTATTGAATTATACTTTCTGCTTAACAGTTTATTTGTAGTCAAATCACACTTTGCGTGATTCCTAAGTGCTCTGAGCTCAGAAGTAAAGCCTATCCGTGTTTGTCTTTACAAAGCGAGTAATTTCGTATAAGGTGGAGTACATAAACGGCTCCTGCTTCTTATATATGACTCTACAGCTACTAGTAACATATGCAATGCTATACGAATGTATTCCGCTATTTTTAAAGTAAAAAGCGACATTTAAATTACTTCATTTCGTTGTGGAATCTATATTATTGTATTATACTTGCTGCGTAAGGATACATTCGTAGCCAAATCAAACTCTGCGTGATTTCTAAGTGCTAGGAAGTATTTTCACACATTCTCTGTGCTCATAATTAAATCCTATCCAGGTTTGTCTTTACAAAGCGAGTAATTTCGTATAAGGTGGAGTACATTAACGGCTCCTGCTTCTTATATGTGACTTGACAGCTACTAGTAACATATACAATGCTATACGAATGTATTCCGCTATTTTTAAAGTGAAAGGCGACATTTAAATTACATCATTTCGTTATGGAATCTATATTATTGTATTATACTTGCTGCTTAAGGATACATTCGTAGCCAAATCAAACTGCGTGATTTCTAAGTGCTAGGAAGTATTTTCACACATTCTCTGTGCTCATAATTAAATCCTATCCAGGTTTGTTTTTAAAAAGCGAGTAATTTCGTATATGTTGGTGTACATTGGCGTCTAATGCTTATTGGATGTAACTTTACAGCTATTAGGAAGTTATACAATGCTATACGAATGAATTCCGCCATTTTTAATGCGAAATGCGAGATTTAAAGTATCCCATTTCGTTATAGAAACTATATATTGTACTATACCTGCTGCTTAACCGTACATTCGTAGCTAAATCAAACTCTGCGTGATTTCTAAGTGCTGGGAAGTATATTCGCTCATTCCCTGGGCTCAGAAGTAAAGCCTATGCAAGGTTGTTTTTAAAAAGCGAGTAATTCCGTATAAGTTGGTGTAATTAAACATGTCCTGCTTATTAAATGTAACTTTACAGCTGTTAGTAACTTATACAATGCTATACGAATGAATTCCGTCTTTTTTAATACGAAATCCGACAATTAAAATACCCCATGTCATAGTAGAATCTCTATTATTGAATTATACTTGCTGCCTACGAGTTTATTTGTAGTCAAATCACACTTTGCGTGATTCCTAAGTGCTCTGAGCTCAGAAGTAAAGCCTATCCATGTTTGTCTTTACAAAGCGAGTAATTTCGTATAAGGTGGAGTACATAAACGGATCCAGCATATTATATGGAACTTTACAGGTACTAGTAACATATACAATGCTATACGAATGTATTCCGCTATTTTTAAAGTGAAAGGCGACATTTAAATTACTTCATTTCGTTATGGAATCTATATTGTTGTATTATACTTGCTGCTTAAGGATACATTCGTAACCAAATCAAACTCTACGTGATTTCTAAGTGCTAGGAAGTATTTTCACTCATTCTCTGTACTCATAATTAAATCCTATCCAGGTTTGTTCTTACAAAGCGAGTACTACCGTATATGTTGGTGTACATTGACGTCTCCTGCTTATTAGATGTAACTTTACAGCTATTAGGAACTTATACAATGCTATACGAATTAATTCCGTCATTTTTAATGCGAAATCCGTCATTTAAAATGCCCCATGGCATAGTAGAATCTTTATTATTGAATTATACTTGCTGCTTAACAGTTTATTTCTAGTCAAATCACACTTTGCGTGATGCCTATGTGCTCTGAGCTCAGAAGTAAAGCCTATCCATGTTTGTCTTTACACAGCGAGTAATTTCGTATAAGGTGGATTACATAAACGGCTCCTGCTTCTTATATATGACTTGACAGCTACTAGTAACATATACAATGCTATACGAATGTATTCCGCTGTTTTTAAAGTGAAAGGCGACATTTAAATTACTTTATTTCGTTATGGAATCTATATTATTGTATTATACTTGCTGCTTAAGGATACATTCGTAACCAAATCAAACTCTGCATGATTTCTAAGTGCTAGGAAGAATTTTCACTCATTCTCTGTACTCATAATTAAATCCTATCCAGGTTTGTTTTTACAAAGCAAATAATACCGTATATGTTGATGTACATTGACGTCTCCTGCTTATTAGATGTAACTTTACAGCTATTAGGAACCTATACAATGCTATACCAATGAATTCCGCCATTTTTAATGCGAAATGCGACATTTAAAGTACCCCATTTCGTTATAGAAACTATATTATTGTACTATACCTCTTGCTTAACCGTTCATTCGTAGCTAAATCAAACTCTGCGTGATTTCTAAGTGCTGGGAAGTATATTCGCTCATTCCCTGGGCTCAGAAGTAAAGCCTATGCAGGTTTGTTTTTAAAAAGCGAGTAATTCCGTATAAGTTGGTGTACATAAACATGTCCTGCTTATTAAATGTAACTTTACAGCTGTTAGTAACTTATACAATGCTATACGAATGAATTCCGTCATTTTTAATGCGAAATCTGACATTTAAAATACCCCATGTAATAGTGGAATCTTTATTATTGAATTATACTTGCTGCTTAACAGTTTATTTCTAGTCAAATCACACTTTGCGTGATTCCTAAGTGCTCTGAGCTCAGAAGTAAAGCCTATCTATGTTTGTCTTTACAAAGCGAGTAATTTCGTATGAGGTGGAGTACATAAACGGCTTCTGCTTCTTATATATGACTTGACAGCTACTAGTAACATATACAATTCTATACGAATGTATACCGCTGTTTTTAAAGTGAAAGGCGACATTTAAATTACTTTATTTCGTTATGGAATCTATATTGTTGTATTATACTTGCTGCTTAAGGATACATTCGTAGCCAAATCAAACTCTGCGTGATTTATAAGTGCTAGGAAGTATTTTCACACATTCTCTGTGCTCATAATTAAATCCTATCCAGGTTTGTTTTTACAAAGCCAGTAATTTCGTATATGTTGGTGTACATTGACGTCTCTTGCTTATTAGATGTAACTTTACAGCTATTAGGAACTTATACAATGCTATACGAATTAATTCCGCCATTTTTAATGCGAAATGCGACATTTAAAGTACCCCATTTCTATATAGAAACTATATTATTGTACTATACCTGTTGCTTAACCATTTATTCGAAGCTAAATCAAACTCTGCGTGATTTCTAAGTGCTGGGAAGTATATTCGCTCATTCTCTGGGCTCAGAAGTAAAGCCTATGCAGGTTTGTTTTTAAAAAGCGAGTAATTCCGTATAAGTTGGTGTACATAAACATATCCTTCTTATTAAATGTAACTTTACTGCTGTTAGTAACTTATACAATGCTATACGAATGAATTCCGTCATTTTTAATGCGAAATCCGACATTTAAAATACTCCATGTCATAGTAGAATCTATATTATTGTATTATACTTGCTGCTTAAGGATACATTCGTAGCCAAATCAAACTCTGCGTGATTTCTAAGTGCTAGGAAGTATTTTCACTCATTCTCTGTGCTCATAATTAAATCCTAACCAGGTGTGTTTTTACAAAGAGAGTAATTTCGTATATGTTGGTGTACATTGACGTCTCCTGTTTATTAGATGTAACTTTACAGCTATTAGGAACTTATACAATGCTATACGAATGAATTCCGCCATTTTTAATGCGAAATGCGACATTTAAAGTACCCCATTTCGTTATGGAAACTATATTATTGAACTATACCTGCTGCCTATCCGTTCATTCGTAGCTAAATCAAACTCTGCGTGATTTCTAAGTGCTGGGAAGTATATTCGCTCATTCCCTGTGCTCAGAAGTAAAGCCTATGCAGGTTTGTTTTTAAAAAGCGAGTAATTCCGTATAAGTTGGTGTACATAAACATGTCCTGCTTATTAAATGTAACTTTACAGCTGTTAGTAAATTATACAATGCTATACGAATGAATTCCGTCATTTTTAATGCGAAATCCGACATTTAAAATACCCCATGTCATAGTAGAATCTTTATTATTGAATTATACTTGCTGCTTAACAGTTTATTTGTAGTCAAGTCACACTTTGCGTGATTCCTAAGTGCTCAGAGCTCAGAAGTAAAGCCTATCCATGTTTGTCTTTACAAAGCGAGTAATTTCGTATAAGGTGGAGTACATAAACGGCTCCTGCTTCTTATATATGACTTGAAAGCTACTAGTAACATATACAATGCTATACTAATGTATTTCGCTATTTTTAAAGTGAAATGCGACATTTAAATTACTTCATTTCGTTATGGAATCTATATTATTGTATTATACTTGCTGCTTAAGGATACATTCGTAGCCAAATCAAACTCTGCGTGATTTCTAAGTGCTAGGAAATATTTTCACACATTGTCTGTGCTCATAATTAAATCCTATCCAGGTTTGTTTTAACAAAGCGAGTAATTCCGTATATGTTGGTGTACATTGGCGTCTCCTGCTTATTAGATGTAACTTTACAGCTATTAGGAACTTATACAATGCTATACAAATGAATTCCGCCATTTTTAATGCGAAATGCGAGATTTAAAGTATCCCATTTCGTTATAGAAACAATATATTGTACTATACCTGCTGCTTAACCGTACATTCGTAGCTAAATCAAACTCTGCGTGATTTCTAAGTGCTGGGAAGTATATTCGCTCATTCCCTGGGCTCAGAAGTAAAGCCTATGCAGGGTTGTTTTTAAAAAGCGAGTAATTCCGTATAAGTTGTTGTACATAAACATGTCCTGCTTATTAAATGTAACTTTACAGCTGTTAGTAACTTATACAATGCTATACGAATGAATTCCGTCATTTTTAATACGAAATCCGACAATTAAAATACCCCATGTCATAGTAGAATCTCTATTATTGAATTATACTTGCTGCTTAAGAGTTTATTTGTAGTCAAATCACACTTTGCGTGATTCCTAAGTGCTCTGAGCTCAGAAGTAAAGCCTATCCATGTTTGTCTTTACAAAGCGAGTAATTTCGTATAAGGTGGAGTACATAAACGGATCCAGCATATTATATGGAACTTTACAGGTACTAGTAACATATACAATGCTATACGAATGTATTCCGCTATTTTTAAAGTGAAAGGCGACATTTAAATTACTTCATTTCGTTATGGAATCTATATTGTTGTATTATACTTGCTGCTTAAGGATACATTCGTAACCAAATCAAACTCTACGTGATTTCTAAGTGCTAGGAAGTATTTTCACTCATTCTCTGTACTCATAATTAAATCCTATCCAGGTTTGTTTTTGCAAAGCGAGTAATACCGTATATGTTGGTGTACATTGACGTCTCCTGCTTATTAGATGTAACTTTACAGCTATTAGGAACTTATACAATGCTATACGAATTAATTCCGTCATTTTTAATGCGAAATCCGTCATTTAAAATGCCCCATGGCATAGTAGAATCTTTATTATTGAATTATACTTGCTGCTTAACAGTTTATTTCTAGTCAAATCACACTTTGCGTGATGCCTATGTGCTCTGAGCTCAGAAGTAAAGCCTATCCATGTTTGTCTTTACACAGCGAGTAATTTCGTATAAGGTGGAGTACATAAACGGCTCCTGCTTCTTATATATGACTTGACAGCTACTAGTAACATATACAATGCTATACGAATGTATTCCGCTGTTTTTAAAGTGAAAGGCGACATTTAAATTACTTTATTTCGTTATGGAATCTATATTATTGTATTATACTTGCTGCTTAAGGATACATTCGTAGCCAAATCAAACACTGCGTGATTTCTAAGTGCTAGGAAGTATTTTCACTCATTCTCTGTGCTCATAAGTAAATAATATCCAGGTTTGTTTTTACAAAGCGAGTAATTCCGTATATGTTGGTGTATATAAACGTCTCCTGCTTATTAGATGTAACTTTACAGCTATTAGGAACTTATACTATGCTATACGAATGAATTCCGTCATTTTTAATGCGAAATTCGACATTTAAAATACCCTATGTCATAGTAGAATCTTTATTATTTAATTATACTTCCTGCTTAACAGTTTATTTGTAGTCAAATCACACTTTGCGTGATTCCCAAGTGCTGTGAGCTCAGAAGTAAAGCCTATCCAGGTTTGTCTTTACAAAGCGAGTAATTTCGTATAAGGTGGAGTACATAAACGGCTCCTGCATATTATATGGAACTTTACAGCTACTAGTAACATATACAATGCTATACGAATGTATTCCGCTATTTTTAAAGTGAAAGGCGACATTTAAATTACTTCATTTCGTTATGGAATCTATATTATTGTATTATACTTGCTGCTTAAGGATACATTCGTAGCCAAATCAAACTCTGCGTGATTTCTAAGTGCTAGGAAGTATTTTCACTCATTCTCTGTGCTCATAAGTAAATCCTATCCAGGTTTGTTTTTACAAAGCGAGTAATTCCGTATATGTTGGTGTATATAAACGTCTCCTGCTTATTAGATGTAACTTTACAGCTATTAGGAACTTATACAATGCTATACGAATGAATTCCGTCATTTTTAATGCGAAATCCGACATTTAAAATACCCTATGTCATAGTAGAATCTTTATTATTTAATTATACTTCCTGCTTAACAGTTTATTTGTAGTCAAATCACACCTTGCGTGATTCCTAAGTGCTGTGAGCTCAGAAGTAAAGTCTATCCAGGTTTGTCTTTACAAAGCGAGTAATTTCGTATAAGGTGGAGTACATAAACGGCTCCTGCATATTATATGGAACTTTACAGCTACTAGTAACATATACAATGCTATACGAATGTATTCCGCTAATTTTAAAGTGAAAGGCGACATTTAAATTACTTCATTTCGTTATGGAATCTATATTATTGTATTATACTTGCTGCTTAAGGATACATTCGTAGCCAAATCAAACTCTGCGTTTTTCTAAGTTCTAGGAAGTATTTTCACACATTCTCTGTGCTCATAATTAAATCCTATCCAGGTTGGTTTTTACAAAGCGAGTAATTTCGTATATGTTGGTGTACATTGACGTCTCCTGCTTATTAGATGTAACTTTACAGATATTAGAAACTTATACAATGCTATACGAATGAATTCCGCCATTTTTAATGCGAAATGCGACATTTAAAGTACCCCATTTCTATATAGAAACTATATTATTGTACTATCCCTACTGCTTAACCGTTCATTCGTAGCTAAATCAAACTCTGCGTGATTTCTAAGTGCTGGGAAGTATATTCGCTCATTCCCTGTGCTCAGAAGTATAGCCTATGCAGGTTTGTTTTTAAAAAGCGAGTAATTCCGTATAAGTTGGTGTACATAAACATGTCCTGCTTATTAAATGTAACTTTACAGCTGTTAGTAACTTATGCAATGCTATACGAATGAATTCCGTCATTTTTAATGCGAAATCCGACATTTAAAATACCCCATGTCATAGTAGAATCTTTATTATTGAATTATACTTGCTGCTTAACAGTTTATTTGTAGTCAAATCACACTTTGCGTGATTCCTAAGTGCTCTGAGTTCAGAAGTAAAGCCTATCTATGTCTGTCTTTACAAAGCGAGTAATTTCGTATAAGGTGGAGTACATAAACGGCTCCTGCATATTATACGGAACTTTACAGCTACTAGTAACATATACAATGCTATACGAATGTATTCCGCTCTTTTTAAAGTGAAAGGCGACATTTAAATTACCTAATTTTGTTATGGAATCTATGTATGTATGTATGTATTATCGTTAACCTCATTTTACTTTGCGGTGTAGAGGCTGGTGCTTTATGTGCCTGCATTTAGCGGTGCAATGCTCATTTTGCCCCGGAATCGGGGTACAAAGTTGGAGCGCGCCTTTTGTGCTTGCACAGCAACCATTGTGTACAGTGTGTGTCATGTTGATGTGTTGACCTTGTTACTCTATCTCTTAGGTCTGTGGATCTGAGTAGAGCACAGTTAATTTGGTGCCCAACTGTGAATGATCTCACCGAGCCCGGTTCCAATCTCCAAGCCTGCGGAAAAAGGTCCGGCCCCCGCGGGCTTACTAGCAAGCCTAGCGCTACCCAACTGCGCTACCCAGCTTCTTTATGGAATCTATATTATTGTATTATACTTGCTGCTTAAGGATACATTCGTAGCCAAATCAAACTCTGCGTGATTTCGAAGTGCTAGGAAGTATTTTCACACATTCTCTGTGTTCATAATTAAATCCTATCCAGGTTTGTTTTTACAAAGCGAGTTATTCCGTATATGTTGGTGTACATTGACGTCTCCTGCTTATTAGATGTAACTTTACAGCTATTAGGAACTTATATAATGCTATACGAATGAATTCCGCCATTTTTAATGCGAAATGCGACATTTAAAGTACCCCATTTCTATATAGAAACTATATTATTGTACTATATCTGCTGCTTAACCGATCATTCGTAGCTAAATCAATCTCTGCGTGATTTCTAAGTGCTGGGAAGTATATTCGCTCATTCCCTGTGCTCAGAAGTAAAGATTATGCAGGTTTTTTTTTTAAAAAGCGAGTAATTACGTATAAGTTGGTGTACATAAACATGTACTGCTTATTAAATGTAACTTTACAGCTGTAAGTAAATTATACAATGCTATACGAATGAATTCGTCATTTTTAATGCGAAATCCGACATTTAAAATACCCCATGTCATAGTAGAATCTTTATTATTGAATTATAATTGCTGCTTAACAATTTAGTTGTAGTCAAATCACACTTTGCGTGATTCCTAAGTGCTCTGAGCTCAGAAGTAAAGCCTATCCATGTTTGTCTTTACAAAGCGAGTAATTTCGTATAAGGTGGAGTACATAAACGGCTCCTGCATATTATATGGAACTTTACAGCTACTAGTAACATATACAATGCTATACGAATGTATTCCGCTATTTTTAAAGTGAAAGGCGACATTTAAATTACCTCATTTCGTTATGGAATCTATATTATTGTATTATACTTGCTGCTTAAGGATACATTGGTAGCCAAATCAAACTCTGCGTGATTTCTAAGTGCTAGGAAGTATTTTCACTCATTCTCTGTGCTCATAAGTAAATCCTATCCAGGTTTGTTTTTACAAAGCGAGTAATTCCGTATATGTTGGTGTACATAAACGTCTCCTGCTTATTAGATGTAACTTTACAGCTATTAGGAACTTATACAATGCTATACGAATGAATTCCGTCATTTTTAATGCGAAATCCGACATTTAAAATACCCCATGTCATAGTAGAATCTTTATTATTGAATTATACTTGCTGCTTAACAGTTTATTTGTAGGCAAATCACACTTTGCGTGATTCCTAAGTGCTCTGAGCTCAGAAGTAAAGCCTATCCATGTTTGTCTTTACAAAGCGAGTAATTTCGTATAAGGTGGAGTACATAAACGGCTCCTGCTTCTTATATATGACTTGACAGCTACTAGTAAAATATACAATGCTATACGAATGTATTCCGCTATTTTTAAAGTGAAAGGCAAAATTTAAATTGCCTCATTTCGTTATAAAATCTATATTATTGTATTATACTTGCTGCTTAAGGATACATTCGTAGCCAAATCAAACTCTGCGTGCTTTATATGTGCTAGGAAGTATTTTCACACGTTCTCTGTGCTCATAAGTAAATCCTATCCAGGTTTGTTTTTACAAAGCGAGTAATTCCGTATATGTTGGTGTACATAAACGTCTCCTGCTTATTAGATGTAACTTTACAGCTATTAGGAACTTATACAATGCTATACGAATGAATTCCGTCATTTTTAATGCGAAATCCGACATTTAAAATACCCCATGTCATAGTATAATTTTTATTATTAAATTATACTTGCTGCTTAAGAGTTTATTTCTAGTCAAATCACACTTTGCGTGATTCCTAAGTGCTCTGAGCCCAGAAGTAAAGCCTATCCATGTTTGTCTTTACAAAGCGAGTAATTTCGTATAAGGTGGAGTACATTAACGGCTCCTGCTTCTTATATATGACTTGACGGCTACTAGTAACATATACAATGCTATACTAATGTATTCCGCTATTTTTAAAGTGAAGGGCGACATTTAAATTACCTAATTTCGTTATGGCATCTATGTATGTATGTATGTATTATTGTTAACCTCATTTTACCTTGCGGTGTAGAGGCTGGTGCTTTATGTGCCTGCATTTAGCGGTGCAATGCTCATCTTGCCCCGGATTCGGGATACAAAGTTGGAGCGCGCCTTTTGTGCTTGCACAGCAACCATTGTGTACAGTGTGTGTCATGTTGATGTATTCACCTTGTTACTCTATCTCTTAGGTCTGTGTATCTGAGTAGTGCACAGTTAATTTGGTGCCCAACTGTGAAAGATCTCACCGAGCCCGGTTCCAATCTCCAAGCCTGCGGAAAAATTCCGGCCCCCGCGGGATTCGAACCGAAGACTTGCTTACTAGCAAGCCTAGCGCTACCCAACTGTGCTACCCAGCTTCTTTATGGAATCTATATTATTGTATTATACTTGCTGCTTAAGGATACATTCGTAGCCAAATCAAACTCTGCGTGATTTCTAAGTGCTAGGAAGTATTTTCACACATTCTCTGTGCTCATAATTAAATCCTATCAATGTTTGTCTTTACAAAGCGAGTAATTTCGTATAAGGTGGAGTACATAAACGGCTCCTGCTTCTCATATATGACTTGACAGCTACTAGTAACATATACAATGCTATACAAATGTATTCCGCTATTTTGAAAGTGAAAGGCGACATTTAAATTACTTCATTTCGTTATGGAATCTATATAATTGTATTATACTTGCTGCTTAAGGATACATTCGTAGCCAAATCAAACTCTGCGTGATTTCTAAGTGATAGGAAGTATTTTCAAACATTCTCTGTGCTCATAAGTACATCCTATCCATGTTTGTTTTTACAAAGCGAGTAATTCCGTATATGTTGGTGTACATAAACGTCTCCTGCTTATTAGATGTAACTTTACAGCTATTAGAAACTTATACAATGCTATACGAATTAATTCCGTCATTTTTAATGCGAAATCCGACATTTCAAATACCCCATGTCATAGTAGAATCTTTATTATTGAATTATACTTGCTGCTTCACAGTTTATTTGTAGTCAAATCACACTTTGCGTGATTCCTAAGTGCTCTGAGCTCAGAAGTAAATCCTATCCATGTTTGTCCTTACAAAGCGAATAATTTCGTATAAGGTCTAGTACATAAACGGCTCCTGTATATTATATGTACCTTTACAGCTGTTAGTAACTTATACAATGCTATACGAATGAATTCCGTCATTTTTAATGCGAAATCCGACATTTAAAATACCCCATGTCATAGTAGAATCTTTATTATTGAATTATACTTGCTGCTTAACAGTTTATTTGTAGGCAAATCACACTTTGCGTGATTCCTAAGTGCTCTGAGCTCAGAAGTAAAGCCTATCCATGTTTGTCTTTACAAAGCGAGTAATTTCGTATAAGGTGGAGTACATAAACGGCTCCTGCTTCTTATATATGACTTGACAGCTACTAGTAAAATATACAATGCTATACGAATGTATTCCGCTATTTTTAAAGTGAAAGGCAAAATTTAAATTGCCTCATTTCGTTATAAAATCTATATTATTGTATTATACTTGCTGCTTAAGGATACATTCGTAGCCAAATCAAACTCTGCGTGCTTTATATGTGCTAGGAAGTATTTTCACACGTTCTCTGTGCTCATAAGTAAATCCTATCCAGGTTTGTTTTTACAAAGCGAGTAATTCCGTATATGTTGGTGTACATAAACGTCTCCTGCTTATTAGATGTAACTTTACAGCTATTAGGAACTTATACAATGCTATACGAATGAATTCCGTCATTTTTAATGCGAAATCCGACATTTAAAATACCCCATGTCATAGTATAATTTTTATTATTAAATTATACTTGCTGCTTAAGAGTTTATTTCTAGTCAAATCACACTTTGCGTGATTCCTAAGTGCTCTGAGCCCAGAAGTAAAGCCTATCCATGTTTGTCTTTACAAAGCGAGTAATTTCGTATAAGGTGGAGTACATTAACGGCTCCTGCTTCTTATATATGACTTGACGGCTACTAGTAACATATACAATGCTATACTAATGTATTCCGCTATTTTTAAAGTGAAGGGCGACATTTAAATTACCTAATTTCGTTATGGCATCTATGTATGTATGTATGTATTATCGTTAACCTCATTTTACCTTGCGGTGTAGAGGCTGGTGCTTTATGTGCCTGCATTTAGCGGTGCAATGCTCATCTTGCCCCGGATTCGGGATACAAAGTTGGAGCGCGCCTTTTGTGCTTGCACAGCAACCATTGTGTACAGTGTGTGTCATGTTGATGTATTCACCTTGTTACTCTATCTCTTAGGTCTGTGTATCTGAGTAGTGCACAGTTAATTTGGTGCCCAACTGTGAATGATCTCACCGAGCCCGGTTCCAATCTCCAAGCCTGCGGAAAAATTCCGGCCCCCGCGGGATTCGAACCGAAGACTTGCTTACTAGCAAGCCTAGCGCTACCCAACTGTGCTACCCAGCTTCTTTATGGAATCTATATTATTGTATTATACTTGCTGCTTAAGGATACATTCGTAGCCAAATCAAACTCTGCGTGATTTCTAAGTGCTAGGAAGTATTTTCACACATTCTCTGTGCTCATAATTAAATCCTATCAATGTTTGTCTTTACAAAGCGAGTAATTTCGTATAAGGTGGAGTACATAAACGGCTCCTGCTTCTCATATATGACTTGACAGCTACTAGTAACATATACAATTCTATACAAATGTATTCCGCTATTTTGAAAGTGAAAGGCGACATTTAAATTACTTCATTTCGTTATGGAATCTATATAATTGTATTATACTTGCTGCTTAAGGATACATTCGTAGCCAAATCAAACTCTGCGTGATTTCTAAGTGATAGGAAGTATTTTCAAACATTCTCTGTGCTCATAAGTACATCCTATCCATGTTTGTTTTTACAAAGCGAGTAATTCCGTATATGTTGGTGTACATAAACGTCTCCTGCTTATTAGATGTAACTTTACAGCTATTAGAAACTTATACAATGCTATACGAATTAATTCCGTCATTTTTAATGCGAAATCCGACATTTCAAATACCCCATGTCATAGTAGAATCTTTATTATTGAATTATACTTGCTGCTTCACAGTTTATTTGTAGTCAAATCACACTTTGCGTGATTCCTAAGTGCTCTGATCTCAGAAGTAAAGCCTATCCATGTTTGTCTTTACAAAGCGAGTAATTTCGTATAAGGTGGAGTACATAAACGGCTCCTGCTTCTTATATATGACTTAACAGCTACTAGTAACATATACAATGCTATACGAATGTATTCCGCTATTTTTAAAGTGAAAGGCGACATTTAAATTACCTCATTTCGTTATAGAATCTATATTATTATATTATACTTGCTGCTTAAGGATACATTCGTAGCCAAATCAAACTCTGCGTGATTTCTAAGTGCTAGGAAGTATTTTCACTCATTCTCTGTGCTCATAAGTAAATCCTATCCAGGTTTGTTTTTACAAAGCGAGTAATTCCGTATATGTTGGTGTATATAAACGTCTCCTGCTTATTAGATGTAACTTTACAGCTATTAGGAACTTATACTATGCTATACGAATGAATTCCGTCATTTTTAATGCGAAATTCGACATTTAAAATACCCTATGTCATAGTAGAATCTTTATTATTTAATTATACTTCCTGCTTAACAGTTTATTTGTAGTCAAATCACACTTTGCGTGATTCCCAAGTGCTGTGAGCTCAGAAGTAAAGCCTATCCAGGTTTGTCTTTACAAAGCGAGTAATTTCGTATAAGGTGGAGTACATAAACGGCTCCTGCATATTATATGGAACTTTACAGCTACTAGTAACATATACAATGCTATACGAATGTATTCCGCTATTTTTAAAGTGAAAGGCGACATTTAAATTACTTCATTTCGTTATGGAATCTATTTTATTGTATTATACTTGCTGCTTAAGGATACATTCGTAGCCAAATCAAACTCTGCGTGATTTCTAAGTGCTAGGAAGTATTTTCACTCATTCTCTGTGCTCATAAGTAAATCCTATCCAGGTTTGTTTTTACAAAGCGAGTAATTCCGTATATGTTGGTGTATATAAACGTCTCCTGCTTATTAGATGTAACTTTACAGCTATTAGGAACTTATACAATGCTATACGAATGAATTCCGTCATTTTTAATGCGAAATCCGACATTTAAAATACCCTATGTCATAGTAGAATCTTTATTATTTAATTATACTTCCTGCTTAACAGTTTATTTGTAGTCAAATCACACCTTGCGTGATTCCTAAGTGCTGTGAGCTCAGAAGTAAAGTCTATCCAGGTTTGTCTTTACAAAGCGAGTAATTTCGTATAAGGTGGAGTACATAAACGGCTCCTGCATATTATATGGAACTTTACAGCTACTAGTAACATATACAATGCTATACGAATGTATTCCGCTAATTTTAAAGTGAAAGGCGACATTTAAATTACTTCATTTCGTTATGGAATCTATATTATTGTATTATACTTGCTGCTTAAGGATACATTCGTAGCCAAATCAAACTCTGCGTTTTTCTAAGTTCTAGGAAGTATTTTCACACATTCTCTGTGCTCATAATTAAATCCTATCCAGGTTGGTTTTTACAAAGCGAGTAATTTCGTATATGTTGGTGTACATTGACGTCTCCTGCTTATTAGATGTAACTTTACAGATATTAGAAACTTATACAATGCTATACGAATGAATTCCGCCATTTTTAATGCGAAATGCGACATTTAAAGTACCCCATTTCTATATAGAAACTATATTATTGTACTATCCCTACTGCTTAACCGTTCATTCGTAGCTAAATCAAACTCTGCGTGATTTCTAAGTGCTGGGAAGTATATTCGCTCATTCCCTGTGCTCAGAAGTATAGCCTATGCAGGTTTGTTTTTAAAAAGCGAGTAATTCCGTATAAGTTGGTGTACATAAACATGTCCTGCTTATTAAATGTAACTTTACAGCTGTTAGTAACTTATGCAATGCTATACGAATGAATTCCGTCATTTTTAATGCGAAATCCGACATTTAAAATACCCCATGTCATAGTAGAATCTTTATTATTGAATTATACTTGCTGCTTAACAGTTTATTTGTAGTCAAATCACACTTTGCGTGATTCCTAAGTGCTCTGAGTTCAGAAGTAAAGCCTATCTATGTCTGTCTTTACAAAGCGAGTAATTTCGTATAAGGTGGAGTACATAAACGGCTCCTGCATATTATACGGAACTTTACAGCTACTAGTAACATATACAATGCTATACGAATGTATTCCGCTCTTTTTAAAGTGAAAGGCGACATTTAAATTACCTAATTTTGTTATGGAGTCTATGTATGTATGTATGTATTATCGTTAACCTCATTTTACTTTGCGGTGTAGAGGCTGGTGCTTTATGTGCCTGCATTTAGCGGTGCAATGCTCATTTTGCCCCGGAATCGGGGGTACAAAGTTGGAGCGCGCCTTTTGTGCTTGCACAGCAACCATTGTGTACAGTGTGTGTCATGTTGATGTGTTGACCTTGTTACTCTATCTCTTAGGTCTGTGGATCTGAGTAGAGCACAGTTAATTTGGTGCCCAACTGTGAATGATCTCACCGAGCCCGGTTCCAATCTCCAAGCCTGCGGAAAAAGTCCGGCCCCCGCGGGGCTTACTAGCAAGCCTAGCGCTACCCAACTGCGCTACCCAGCTTCTTTATGGAATCTATATTATTGTATTATACTTGCTGCTTAAGGATACATTCGTAGCCAAATCAAACTCTGCGTGATTTCGAAGTGCTAGGAAGTATTTTCACACATTCTCTGTGTTCATAATTAAATCCTATCCAGGTTTGTTTTTACAAAGCGAGTTATTCCGTATATGTTGGTGTACATTGACGTCTCCTGCTTATTAGATGTAACTTTACAGCTATTAGGAACTTATATAATGCTATACGAATGAATTCCGCCATTTTTAATGCGAAATGCGACATTTAAAGTACCCCATTTCTATATAGAAACTATATTATTGTACTATATCTGCTGCTTAACCGATCATTCGTAGCTAAATCAATCTCTGCGTGATTTCTAAGTGCTGGGAAGTATATTCGCTCATTCCCTGTGCTCAGAAGTAAAGATTATGCAGGTTTTTTTTTTAAAAAGCGAGTAATTACGTATAAGTTGGTGTACATAAACATGTACTGCTTATTAAATGTAACTTTACAGCTGTAAGTAAATTATACAATGCTATACGAATGAATTCGTCATTTTTAATGCGAAATCCGACATTTAAAATACCCCATGTCATAGTAGAATCATTATTATTGAATTATAATTGCTGCTTAACAATTTAGTTGTAGTCAAATCACACTTTGCGTGATTCCTAAGTGCTCTGAGCTCAGAAGTAAAGCCTATCCATGTTTGTCTTTACAAAGCGAGTAATTTCGTATAAGGTGGAGTACATAAACGGCTCCTGCATATTATATGGAACTTTACAACTACTAGTAACATATACAATGCTATACGAATGTATTCCGCTATTTTTAAAGTGAAAGGCGACATTTAAATTACCTCATTTCGTTATGGAATCTATATTATTGTATTATACTTGCTGCTTAAGGATACATTGGTAGCCAAATCAAACTCTGCGTGATTTCTAAGTGCTAGGAAGTATTTTCACTCATTCTCTGTGCTCATAAGTAAATCCTATCCAGGTTTGTTTTTACAAAGCGAGTAATTCCGTATATGTTGGTGTACATAAACGTCTCCTGCTTATTAGATGTAACTTTACAGCTATTAGGAACTTATACAATGCTATACGAATGAATTCCGTCATTTTTAATGCGAAATCCGACATTTAAAATACCCCATGTCATAGTAGAATCTTTATTATTGAATTATACTTGCTGCTTAACAGTTTATTTGTAGGCAAATCACACTTTGCGTGATTCCTAAGTGCTCTGAGCTCAGAAGTAAAGCCTATCCATGTTTGTCTTTACAAAGCGAGTAATTTCGTATAAGGTGGAGTACATAAACGGCTCCTGCTTCTTATATATGACTTGACAGCTACTAGTAAAATATACAATGCTATACGAATGTATTCCGCTATTTTTAAAGTGAAAGGCAAAATTTAAATTGCCTCATTTCGTTATAAAATCTATATTATTGTATTATACTTGCTGCTTAAGGATACATTCGTAGCCAAATCAAACTCTGCGTGCTTTATATGTGCTAGGAAGTATTTTCACACGTTCTCTGTGCTCATAAGTAAATCCTATGCAGGTTTGTTTTTACAAAGCGAGTAATTCCGTATATGTTGGTGTACATAAACGTCTCCTGCTTATTAGATGTAACTTTACAGCTATTAGGAACTTATACAATGCTATACGAATGAATTCCGTCATTTTTAATGCGAAATCCGACATTTAAAATACCCCATGTCATAGTATAATTTTTATTATTAAATTATACTTGCTGCTTAAGAGTTTATTTCTAGTCAAATCACACTTTGCGTGATTCCTAAGTGCTCTGAGCCCAGAAGTAAAGCCTATCCATGTTTGTCTTTACAAAGCGAGTAATTTCGTATAAGGTGGAGTACATTAACGGCTCCTGCTTCTTATATATGACTTGACGGCTACTAGTAACATATACAATGCTATACTAATGTATTCCGCTATTTTTAAAGTGAAGGGCGACATTTAAATTACCTAATTTCGTTATGGCATCTATGTATGTATGTATGTATTATTGTTAACCTCATTTTACCTTGCGGTGTAGAGGCTGGTGCTTTATGTGCCTGCATTTAGCGGTGCAATGCTCATCTTGCCCCGGATTCGGGATACAAAGTTGGAGCGCGCCTTTTGTGCTTGCACAGCAACCATTGTGTACAGTGTGTGTCATGTTGATGTATTCACCTTGTTACTCTATCTCTTAGGTCTGTGTATCTGAGTAGTGCACAGTTAATTTGGTGCCCAACTGTGAAAGATCTCACCGAGCCCGGTTCCAATCTCCAAGCCTGCGGAAAAATTCCGGCCCCCGCGGGATTCGAACCGAAGACTTGCTTACTAGCAAGCCTAGCGCTACCCAACTGTGCTACCCAGCTTCTTTATGGAATCTATATTATTGTATTATACTTGCTGCTTAAGGATACATTCGTAGCCAAATCAAACTCTGCGTGATTTCTAAGTGCTAGGAAGTATTTTCACACATTCTCTGTGCTCATAATTAAATCCTATCAATGTTTGTCTTTACAAAGCGAGTAATTTCGTATAAGGTGGAGTACATAAACGGCTCCTGCTTCTCATATATGACTTGACAGCTACTAGTAACATATACAATGCTATACAAATGTATTCCGCTATTTTGAAAGTGAAAGGCGACATTTAAATTACTTCATTTCGTTATGGAATCTATATAATTGTATTATACTTGCTGCTTAAGGATACATTCGTAGCCAAATCAAACTCTGCGTGATTTCTAAGTGATAGGAAGTATTTTCAAACATTCTCTGTGCTCATAAGTACATCCTATCCATGTTTGTTTTTACAAAGCGAGTAATTCCGTATATGTTGGTGTACATAAACGTCTCCTGCTTATTAGATGTAACTTTACAGCTATTAGAAACTTATACAATGCTATACGAATTAATTCCGTCATTTTTAATGCGAAATCCGACATTTCAAATACCCCATGTCATAGTAGAATCTTTATTATTGAATTATACTTGCTGCTTCACAGTTTATTTGTAGTCAAATCACACTTTGCGTGATTCCTAAGTGCTCTGAGCTCAGAAGTAAATCCTATCCATGTTTGTCCTTACAAAGCGAATAATTTCGTATAAGGTCTAGTACATAAACGGCTCCTGTATATTATATGTACCTTTACAGCTGTTAGTAACTTATACAATGCTATACGAATGAATTCCGTCATTTTTAATGCGAAATCCGACATTTAAAATACCCCATGTCATAGTAGAATCTTTATTATTGAATTATACTTGCTGCTTAACAGTTTATTTGTAGGCAAATCACACTTTGCGTGATTCCTAAGTGCTCTGAGCTCAGAAGTAAAGCCTATCCATGTTTGTCTTTACAAAGCGAGTAATTTCGTATAAGGTGGAGTACATAAACGGCTCCTGCTTCTTATATATGACTTGACAGCTACTAGTAAAATATACAATGCTATACGAATGTATTCCGCTATTTTTAAAGTGAAAGGCAAAATTTAAATTGCCTCATTTCGTTATAAAATCTATATTATTGTATTATACTTGCTGCTTAAGGATACATTCGTAGCCAAATCAAACTCTGCGTGCTTTATATGTGCTAGGAAGTATTTTCACACGTTCTCTGTGCTCATAAGTAAATCCTATCCAGGTTTGTTTTTACAAAGCGAGTAATTCCGTATATGTTGGTGTACATAAACGTCTCCTGCTTATTAGATGTAACTTTACAGCTATTAGGAACTTATACAATGCTATACGAATGAATTCCGTCATTTTTAATGCGAAATCCGACATTTAAAATACCCCATGTCATAGTATAATTTTTATTATTAAATTATACTTGCTGCTTAAGAGTTTATTTCTAGTCAAATCACACTTTGCGTGATTCCTAAGTGCTCTGAGCCCAGAAGTAAAGCCTATCCATGTTTGTCTTTACAAAGCGAGTAATTTCGTATAAGGTGGAGTACATTAACGGCTCCTGCTTCTTATATATGACTTGACGGCTACTAGTAACATATACAATGCTATACTAATGTATTCCGCTATTTTTAAAGTGAAGGGCGACATTTAAATTACCTAATTTCGTTATGGCATCTATGTATGTATGTATGTATTATCGTTAACCTCATTTTACCTTGCGGTGTAGAGGCTGGTGCTTTATGTGCCTGCATTTAGCGGTGCAATGCTCATCTTGCCCCGGATTCGGGATACAAAGTTGGAGCGCGCCTTTTGTGCTTGCACAGCAACCATTGTGTACAGTGTGTGTCATGTTGATGTATTCACCTTGTTACTCTATCTCTTAGGTCTGTGTATCTGAGTAGTGCACAGTTAATTTGGTGCCCAACTGTGAATGATCTCACCGAGCCCGGTTCCAATCTCCAAGCCTGCGGAAAAATTCCGGCCCCCGCGGGATTCGAACCGAAGACTTGCTTACTAGCAAGCCTAGCGCTACCCAACTGTGCTACCCAGCTTCTTTATGGAATCTATATTATTGTATTATACTTGCTGCTTAAGGATACATTCGTAGCCAAATCAAACTCTGCGTGATTTCTAAGTGCTAGGAAGTATTTTCACACATTCTCTGTGCTCATAATTAAATCCTATCAATGTTTGTCTTTACAAAGCGAGTAATTTCGTATAAGGTGGAGTACATAAACGGCTCCTGCTTCTCATATATGACTTGACAGCTACTAGTAACATATACAATGCTATACAAATGTATTCCGCTATTTTGAAAGTGAAAGGCGACATTTAAATTACTTCATTTCGTTATGGAATCTATATAATTGTATTATACTTGCTGCTTAAGGATACATTCGTAGCCAAATCAAACTCTGCGTGATTTCTAAGTGATAGGAAGTATTTTCAAACATTCTCTGTGCTCATAAGTACATCCTATCCATGTTTGTTTTTACAAAGCGAGTAATTCCGTATATGTTGGTGTACATAAACGTCTCCTGCTTATTAGATGTAACTTTACAGCTATTAGAAACTTATACAATGCTATACGAATTAATTCCGTCATTTTTAATGCGAAATCCGACATTTCAAATACCCCATGTCATAGTAGAATCTTTATTATTGAATTATACTTGCTGCTTCACAGTTTATTTGTAGTCAAATCACACTTTGCGTGATTCCTAAGTGCTCTGAGCTCAGAAGTAAAGCCTATCCATGTTTGCCTTTACAATGCGAGTAATTTCGTATAAGGTGGAGTACATAAACGGCTCCTGCTTATTATATATGACTTGACAGCTACTAGTAACAATTACAATGCTATACTAATGTATTCCGCTATTTTTAAAGTGAAAGGCGACATTTAAATTACCTCATTTCGTTATGGAATCTATATTATTGTATTATACTTGCTGCTTAAGGATACATTCGTAGCCAAATCAAACTCTGCGTGATTTCTAAGTGCTAGGAAGTATTTTCACACATTCTCTGTGCTCATAATTAAATTTTATTCAGGTTTGTTTTTACAAGGCGAGTAATTTCGTATATGTTGGTGTACACTGACGTCTCCTGCTTATTAGATGTAACTTTGCAGCTATTAGGAACTTATACAATGCTACACGTATGAATTCCGCCACTTTTAATGCGAAATGCGACATTTAAAGTACCCCATTTCGTTATAGAAACTATATTATTGTACTATACCTGCTGCTTAACCATTCATTCGTAGCTAAATCAAACTCTGCGTGATTTCTAAGTGCTGGGAAGTATATTCGCTCATTTCCTGTGCTCATAATTAAATTTTATCCAGGTTTGTTTTTACAAAGCTAGTAATTCCGTATATGTTGGTGTACATTGACCTCTCCTGCTTATTAGATGTAACTTTACAGCTATTAGGAACTTATACAATTCTATACGAATTAATTCCGTCATTTTTAATGCGAAATCCTACATTTAAAATACCCCATTTCATAGTATAATCTTTATTATTGAATTATACTTGCTGCTTAACAGTTTATTTGTAGTCAAATCACACTTTGCGTGATTCCTAAGTGCTCTGAGCTCAGAAGTAAAGCCTATTCATGTTTGTCTTTACGAGGCGGGTAATTTCGTATAAGGTGTAGTACATAAACGGCTCCTGCTTCTTATATATGACGTGACAGCTACTAGTAACATATACAATGCTTTACGAATGTATTCCGCTATTTTTAAAGTGAAAGGCGACATTTAAATTACCTCATTTCGTTATGGAATCTATATTATTGTATTAACTTGCTGATTAAGGATACATTCGTAGCCAAATGAAACTCTGCGTGATTTCTAAGTGCTAGGAAGTATTTTCACACATTCTCTGTGCTCATAATTAAATCCTATCAATGTTTGTCTTTACAAAGCGAGTAATTTCGTATAAGGTGGAGTACATAAACGGCTCCTGCTTCTCATATATGACTTGACAGCTACTAGTAACATATACAATGCTATACAAATGTATTCCGCTATTTTGAAAGTGAAAGGCGACATTTAAATTACTTCATTTCGTTATGGAATCTATATAATTGTATTATACTTGCTGCTTAAGGATACATTCGTAGCCAAATCAAACTCTGCGTGATTTCTAAGTGATAGGAAGTATTTTCAAACATTCTCTGTGCTCATAAGTACATCCTATCCATGTTTGTTTTTACAAAGCGAGTAATTCCGTATATGTTGGTGTACATAAACGTCTCCTGCTTATTAGATGTAACTTTACAGCTATTAGAAACTTATACAATGCTATACGAATTAATTCCGTCATTTTTAATGCGAAATCCGACATTTCAAATACCCCATGTCATAGTAGAATCTTTATTATTGAATTATACTTGCTGCTTCACAGTTTATTTGTAGTCAAATCACACTTTGCGTGATTCCTAAGTGCTCTGAGCTCAGAAGTAAATCCTATCCATGTTTGTCCTTACAAAGCGAATAATTTCGTATAAGGTCTAGTACATAAACGGCTCCTGTATATTATATGTACCTTTACAGCTGTTAGTAACTTATACAATGCTATACGAATGAATTCCGTCATTTTTAATGCGAAATCCGACATTTAAAATACCCCATGTCATAGTAGAATCTTTATTATTGAATTATACTTGCTGCTTAACAGTTTATTTGTAGGCAAATCACACTTTGCGTGATTCCTAAGTGCTCTGAGGTCAGAAGTAAAGCCTATCCATGTTTGTCTTTACAAAGCGAGTAATTTCGTATAAGGTGGAGTACATAAACGGCTCCTGCTTCTTATATTTGACTTGACAGCTACTAGTAACATATACAATGCTATACGAATGTATTCCGCTATTTTTAAAGTGAAAGGCGACATTTAAATTACCTCATTTTATTATGGAATCTATGTTATTGTATTATACTTGCTGCTTAAGGCTTGCATTTAGTAATTTGCCGTATACCGGTATTTATCCAATAATGGAAATAACTTTGTAACAAAATTACAATTTTGTTATTACAGATGGAATAAATGACGACTATTTTACATTTCGGTATATTACTTATAAATGCCCCCGCTGCCCCAAATTTTGAAAAAGTTAAATAGAATTTAAGAAATTATTATATTTGTTTCTAACTATTATTGAAAATATAAGGTCAACTAACTCAAATTTCAGAATTTTTGCTCTCCCGGTGCATTCAAATTGTTTTTTTCTATCAGGATAGCTACCAAAAAGTTTGAAGAATGTTAATCTTAATCCAAAATCTTATAATTTGTATCAATCTGAAACATTCTTATTCAAAAAATTATTTCTAAAGATATGCAACCCATCTAACCACATTAGATGAGGGAAGCAAAAGGTATGGTTCACCACAGTTAAGCTAGGTAAGCCGATTAAGATAACATCAAATAAATGAGCGGCTATACTCACAGTTTGTTTAAAATTTTAAAAGTAAAACTGCAGTTTATTTGAATAATAATAAATAGATTTATTTCCAACTGGAACTAAATTCCCAATTACATGAAACATAAACAAATTAATCATTAAATTAGTGTCGCTAAGACTTAAATCAAATAAAACAAAATAACTGATTATCTTCTAAACTAAACTATAACATAACACCACAACGGTGAAACAGTGCCTATAATAATAAAATAAAATAAAATGAAAGCACCGCCTAAATCCACATATTATAATATAATAATAAAAAATTTCCCCGAGTACAAAATCACTTCTGTTGGAAATTGCAGCACGAAACTGACCACTTGTGAGTGAAAATATATCAATATTTACCTCCAATTTACTGAACGCATTTGACATTGCTAAAATAGGCGATTAGAAATGCACGTAAGTCCTAGAAAGCGGGTATAAAAATGAAAATTGAGATCTGTTCCTTAAATCAGGCACTCGGAATTGTATTTGTGATAAAAGTGTAGAGGCGTCAACACGATAATTAATTAAATTAAATAGAAAAATTAACAAATGTAACGTTCTACGATTTGATAGTTCAGTTAAATTAAAATGAAGGCACAAATAATTGGTGGTGATTTCGTGCTTTGAACGTAAAGTTTCAAGGTTCAGTTTAGTACTTTATTCGATATTATTGCTACTATTTGACACATTTTAAAACAGGGCCCAATTTTAGTTTTCTGCTCTTGAAAATTCAACCAACGATAGTATTTATTAATAGTCATGATTAAAATTTCTGTTTTATTAATTAAATTATTTATTTTTGATTTATTTAGATTTTATTATAAATCTATTGCAACAGACTACGAGAACAGCATTAAACGCGATTAGAAATTATGCAAGATAAATAAAAAGATGCCAACAAGAAAATAGGAAAATGAACTTTTAGACAAGCATATGTGTAAGTAATTTGAGTGACAGGAAATCATTTAATTAATTTTAATATCAGTTTGAAACATCATTATAAGACTGTCTAATATCTGTCCTGTTTTATAATAACTGGTTTCTGCGAGAACTGTAGATACACAATTAAAAATTCACTGACACAGCAAACAAGTGTATTTCTATAAACTAAGCGTTGAGTACGTGACGTTTGTGTCACGCCGCTTCTGAGTGCATAAGTAGGTACTTCCCAGAAATAGGTAAAAGACGTTCTTTAGCAGTTCGAATAATGTAAAGGTTTGTTCTGTTACATTTTACATTGATTTACTTTTGGTTTATATTAAAATATTTTACTGCGGATAATTTTATCTCGATAGCTTCCTTAGAAGTAAAATTATATCACACCAACACCAGAATAATTGTGTAAAATTTTCACTTTTCACCAAATACTCTGCTTTCGTTACGCCAAACCATTTATTTACAAACATTTCGATTTTATCATGAAAATCAAATATTCATTGTTACAATATAAAGAAGTTTAATAGTTAATTTATTTATAACCAGGCTTAGGCTAAATATGTACTTAAAAGTTGGAAAATATGCACGTAAAATAGCAAACATATGCACAAAAATTATTGTCGTTATAGTAAAAACAAAACGTAGGAGTCAGATAGATGCAAAAAATAATTTTTATTAACTAACATGCAAACACATACATTTATAAAAAGAAATAAATTGTCACAATTACCTATATACCTATTTAATTAAATTAATAATAAAATAAAAATAAGAAGTACCTAATTAATTAATGTTAAGATAAAAATAGGAATCAGAACAAGTAATAATCTATTAGGAATGTAAAATGTTTTAAAAACTGTCAGTTATTCAAAAAAGTTTCCCGAATTGGCAGATTCCTTATGCTTCTGGGAATAATGCCATTGTATAAAATTGCTGTAGTTTTGGTATCATTTTGTGTTGCCAAAAAAATTGCATCTCTATAGATTACTTCTATGGAAATTTCAAGTGGTGACATACAACAAAGAAGCACTTGCTTTTATTGCATATATTTAATTGTCCCTGTATTTGGAAATAGTAGTCATGATTTCTTTTTACTTCGACACGAAGTGTACGAAGTATTGAAATTCCCTCATATCGAAAACCACTCTGAGTCAAATATCTCTAAAATTCGAGCCAACCGACTAATGAACCCACTATATCAAATCTCCGTCTCGGCGGTGCGGATCTTTTGGTGAAGATCCCAGCCCACTAGATCAATCCCCCGTATTGGGGTCGCCAGGAACCTTCCTGAAGTCTTGGATCGTTTTCATACGATAGGTCCTCCGAAAATGAAGGCAACATCAACTTTCGAGCTGTGGTCGTCGGCAAAAAAATTTTTTTTTTGTTTTTTTTTTGATAAATAACTGGTTCATAGCATTTCATTGTATTAGCGAAACGGAGGGATGCTGAGTATCGAAGTATTCTTGGAAAGCACGGAAGGGCGCTTTTCTTGGGTGGGGGGTACCGTATACTTAATTTTAAAAATAGGAGTTAATAAAAACAAACGAAAAAAAAACAAAAGAAACCCATTTTATAGGTGTTTAACTTGAAAATCGCCTATCTCACCTCAATACACATTAAAATTGTAAAGTTTGAAAAAAAATCGTTAGAGCTGCTTTTGAAAAAATCGAAAAAGACTGAAAAATCACAAGAGTAAACACCTACTTCCGGTTATGCAATTCTCTTCAAAAGCTTGCTGTCGCATTTAGATAGTACACAAAACTTATATATGAAGTTTCAACGTCATACCTCTTTTCGTTTTTGAGATATTCTGTTCACAGACAGACAGCCACACAAAAAGACAGACACACAGACCAATGAACAAAAACCAAAAATATTTAACACTATCGCACAAATACGTATTATTACGCAGTGATTTTTTTGAAAATAAGAAAAACATGAAATTTTATAGTGATTGGTCATGACGAGGATTTAGAATGATCTTAAACGATAAAATTCAGATTTTTAAAAATTTGAATTTAAAAATGAAATAAATATGTATACGTTTTTACATGTAGCTAACATCCAACATATACTGTAAATAAGAATTTAAATCCAAAGCGTATCTATTTATGTACGGCGCAGAAGATTTTTTGTTAGTTTCAATAAATTGTTCAATATTTATTAAAATATACCATAATATTGATTACTCAGAGTTTTAGACGAGACAAAAAACATGATCAAATAAGAATAGTACCTTTATGTACATAAATGTTGTGAGTGCAGAATATTATAATGAAATAAAAGAAAATCTTCTTGAACATGTAAGATCAGCAAGAAGTAAACAAAGAAAAAAAGGAATAACAATAACGATATAAAAAACCAAAAATTCGAATGTAGTATAACCATGCATTTCTTTTATAAATGTCATTTAATTGACCTTTTACCTTCAATGTTAATTGATAGTTTATTGGGTTTTAGCATCACGTCGAGTAAGTTTAATTTGTCGTTGTAAACGTTTCAACTAGCATTATTGGGTCTTCATAAGTAATTATTCTTTAACTACAACGTGGCAATAGGGCTAAAAATAGTATACGAGTATTAATTCCCAAAGTAGCATAAATATTTAATTTATAACGCCATTGATTTATGTGAATGAATTATTCTATAATATGTTGTTTTCATATTGTATGCATTTTAAATTTTTATGATATGTAGAACAAAGACTATTAAACTATTATGACCATTATAACACATTATGCAATTTTCAGTAGAAATATACCAAAAATGATTGAAAATTTTCTGAAAATTTTGGAAAAATGTTCTGGAGCTAATTTCTTGAAGGCATGTAGGAATGCTTTTGTTAAAAAAAGTAGCTGAGGAATAGAGCCGGATTAAGGATATGTGAGGCCCAGGGCAAAATTTTTTAGAGGCCCCATTTCCATTTATGCAACGGGTACAAAGGGATCTAAATGATTAGAAACCGCACTAGATTATAACCTTCGAATCTTTTCGAGGCCCCCGAAATTCGGTGGCCCGGGGCTGCAGCCCCCTTAGCCCCCCCCCCCCTTAATCCAGCTCTGCTGAGGAACACGTTTTACAAATATTTCCATAGGAATTTTTTTATGCACGCGTTATATTTTGATAGAGAATATCACGAATGAAAAAAGCACAGTAAAGAAAACATTTTTGTTAAAAATAATAATAAAACTAATATCTAAGTACTAACATTTTAGGATTTTTTGTCAAAACTACAGTTAATTAACATTTAAGTTTGTTTAGGGGTCGCTTTTGGTTGCCCATAGCAACAATCATTATCGGCCTACTGACTTTGTTTTTTGTTCACAGCTTTGTTGTCTCTAAATGCTTTGATGACAGTGACATAACTGGAAATTTCCCGGTAAATTTCAATAAATTTCCGATTATTAATAATCGCCGTTGCTATGGAAAATTTTCGATCAAATATACATAAGGGATATTCTCAGTTATAACTTCCCGTTGCCCTATATTTACGGTTGAATGTGTTTGCATTCTGTTTTCTTACCGAATTTTTCGTAATGAGGTACGCTGTCAGATTAACTTGTCATTATAGGCTTAACGATCTCCACTGGTCAAATCTACAACAGACCATTGCCAGAGGCAATAGCCGTTCAGTTTGTTGCCTATATTTAGGCGTTTTCAAAAATCCCTAGATGTGGCGAACGACGATTTTAAAGTTACTAAATACTAGCCTTAATGCATAAATATCTATTTCGCCCGCTGTCGTGTTTCTACTTATTATTTATAAACACGAATTTATAAAAACCATAGTTGCAAGTGTATTATTAGGTTAAAATAATTGTAAGAATTGTCCTGTTTTTATTGGCAACGATATTATATAATATGGTTTATCTTTTTAAATTTAATTTCGGTCGCACATAAAATTTTGTATGCATCAGGCGTACCCAGTGTCTTTTGACCCTTGTCGTGTTATAGCCCTGTTTTACGTCCTTGATACATAAATAACTATTATCTATCACGGACGTAAAACAGGTGTTTTTGGCTTGGCACGTCAATGCACGAGATGCGGAGCAGCGAGGGCGATAACGAGACAACTTTATGTAAAAATTTTGGAATGGGTGATTTAGATTATATAAATCACTTCCACTAAAAACAGGGCAATTCTTATAGTTATTTTAGCTGAATAGTACCTCTGTAACTATGGTTTTCATTAATACGTGTTTATAAATAATAACTAAAATGACGTCAGCGGGCAGTTAGCTTCAACATTTTGCGTCGAAGTGCAACTAATTTTGCTTTATAATAAAAACCAAGTAAATATTTATTATTAAAATTAAATTACGTACTGTCACAAACATCCGGCTTCTATAAAAAAAACTATTGGATGGAAACTATCAAAAACAAATAATAAATTATTTAAAACAATGAGGAGGGAGCATTTAGATTATATGGCCCACTTCATAACAGTGTAGGTTTAAAAAAATATCGTTGCTTTACTGCTTTTTTTAATGAATACATTTTGTTTAATATATTTTGTTTGTCCACAGCAGCTGTTTCGCATTTTCAATTATTAACTGTGAAACTGAAGTTACACAGTTCTCATAAAACGGCTTTTAGGTTTTTCTCGAAAAAGTTGATATCATTTATTATTATTATTATTATTATGATTCAGGACAGGCGGCGTAGTCGATTATGTCCCTATTACAATTACGATATACAGTACATACAGTACATTTCTCGTAAAACCGGAAGTGTAACTGATATACTGATAGCTGGTATTGATATCTACGCTTTTTTTCTATCTCAAATAATCGAAATATTCGCTTGGTGCACCTTAGCTGTTACATCCTGTATACATTTCGAAAATAGTTATTTATGTATCTAGGCCGAAAAACTGGCTTTTTATGGACGATGCCTGAAATCGCTGGCCGAGGCGATAGCCGAGGCAAGCAAACAGGCAAGGCGCAAGGTGCATATTAAATTTTTCCGTCGACCGTCATAATTTGAAAAAAAATTAAAGTGGAGTCCGAATTATAACAGTTGTCCAGGACGAAAAGCGTTTATGGACGAAAAGCGTTTGCGTGCGAAAAATTAATGGTGTCCAAAAAAGTGGCATTTTTCGTACGTAACTGCGTCCGTAAAATCACATTTTATAGGGAGGTCGACGGAAATAGTAGCTTTTTTTTAATTGGAAGCAGAGAACGTCGAAATCGGCAGCGAAAAAATCCATTGTTTTGCGACTTTTTGTAGGCGGCGGCGGCGGGGTGATAGGTAAACGTCAACCGACGTCAACATAACCTACAATAATTGGTTAAAATGTGGTAATTTCGTAATTTTTCTATTTAAAAAAAATTATGTTCCCCTGGGTATTGAAGTTACTTTTTATTCCTCATGTGGTTTATTTGTCTTAGCCCTACATGCCTCGACAACTAAATCCACATTCGCAATAAAAAGCTAAACTTCAGTGCCTTGGTTTACAATTATTGTAGGGCCAAGGCAAATACACCACATGAGGGATAAAAAGAAACTTCAGTGCCGAGGGGTACATAATGTTTTTTAAATCGAAAAATCGCGAAATTACAACATTTTAACCAACTTTTGTAGGTTATGTTGACGTCGGTTGACGTTTACCTATCGACCCGCCGCCTACAAAAAGTCGTAAAGTATTACTTCACTGCCGATTTTAAAAAATAATTGACTTGGCATGGACATGTGGTCCGAATAATGGGAGAGGAAAGATAATCGAATGGAGGAGGGAAGAGAAGATGGGTAAGATTCAATCATGAAACGGGATATGATTTTTTTTTTATTAGATAGCAGTTGACTCGTCTATTATAGCGGTGTTGTTAAAAGTAAAATGTGATTTATATATTTTCCAAATAAAAAAACCTTGAAAAAAGATTTATGTAAAAATCCAAGAGAGCAGCAAATAGAAATACAGTTTTGTTTCTTATGTACAGGGTGTCCCAGAAATAAGCGCACAGAAAAGTTCATAAAAAGAGCCAATGAGTTAACACATTTTCTGAAATTACAACTTTTTAAATACAATGCAAAATTTATGCACGCCTAATGCTGTGGTACTGTGAATACAGAAAAAAATTGTTCCAAACTTTTGTTCAATGGCGGTCAGTTAGTTACCCACAATACAGTCTCGCACTCTCGCTGTAGCATTTTTTCTGTTCTCAAACATTAAAATACTCCTGTTTGGTTTCCCAATGCAGGTAGTGCACAATCTCAACAAATTTTTGTGGATCTCGAAAGGAATTGTTTTGAAAAGCGATTTCCAAAAGTGAATAAATGTATTATGGTTGACAATAAAATTATCTTCTTTATTAAGCTTGTATTTTCTACGTTACTGACAGCATCTGTAGCAGCCTCTGTGCGGTCTGTTCAAAAAGGAATTGGGTTGGTTGTGATTTCCAAAACCGATTGGATTGTGCGAATGTCATCTGTTGTCACATACCTCAGCAGACGTTGAAGAGAAACCCCAATACTTAGATATTTACTTTCTATATTCTCTTACATTCTAAGGTGTTGGTCCTTAATCCTTCCCTGGAACTTTTTCTTGTTTTGTGCCAATCTCTTTCGTTTTTCTATATTTTTCCCTTCTAGGCGATGTCCTTGATTGAATTTTACCCATCTTCTCGTCTCTTCTCTTCTCACTTCCATTATCTTGGTGGTCTTTTCTTTCCCATTATTCGGATCACATGTTCATGTCACGTCAATTATTTTTTTAAATGGTGTACAGGATGTAACAGCCAAGGTCTGCCAAGCCAATATTTCGATTATTTGAGGAGATGGGAAAAATATTATTAGCAGAGTTCATCAAAACTAATGTAGTAGTTATCAATACCAGTTGTCATTATGTCAGTTACACTTCCGGTTTTACAGGAAATGATATCAGCCTTTTGTTGTCCAATGACATGCTACATTTTAATTCAGCTTATCTTACAAAGATGTTTTTCTGCATTCGCCCATGGTGTAAAGAATACAAGGTGAAACGTTCCCGGAGATGCGCAGTCGTTCAAAAAGTAGAGGGGAGATATCAACTAATCCCCAATGCTCATACTCAGGAAATCCATCACGGTGTAACCACAGTATATTCACTATACTGTGGTGTAACCATGGCCGCGATCGTATATTGTTGCTGGCACAAACTGACGCAAAACCTAACCTCGAATTTGACATAGACAGCGTTTTTAACAATACACTTCAGTACTACCATTCGTGCCCTTTGTGGCCTCATTTCTTATTGATTGAATTTGAGGCTCCGCCCACAATGCATCCATTCTGCGGAACGTTACACCTTGTAATCTATGCACCATGTATTCAACTACTTTTAAATTATTATACTTTTATATAATATTTTTTTAGAAAAGAGAGCTGCGGAGTTTCAGTTAGTAATTATTGAAAATGCGAAACAAATTGCTGTGGATGAGCAAAATCTATATAAAAATGTATCGAGAGATAAAAAAAAACTGTTCCTCAGCGGGCTGTGGAAATTCAATGTATCTATAATATGTTGGTGACACTGTACGTCAATGTAAAATTCGAGGTTAGCAGGTTAGGATTTGCGTCATTTTGTGTCGAAACTGACGGAAAACCGTCACTATTACGACTAGCCGTAGAAAAAAAAGTGTATGCAGCTCTCATTTAATGGCTATTAAGACACTCATATTCATTACGACACTCGCCTAAGGCTCGTGTCGTAATTCTCATACTCGTGTCTTAATAGCTATCATTAAATGCTTGTTGCATAATATACTAATAACGAACGCACATAATCACCAAAATGAAAAGCTGCCACAAAATACTGGTGACTTTGGGAATATGTCAAACTTCGTTTATAATCGTAGAAAATCATTGCTCGAAAAGCATTCCGCGGCACTATAATATTTACTGGAGAACAAACAAATTATAGAAATCAAAAATTAGTCTCTCCATACTTCTATAACTTTGAACCCGATCAGTTTATCCTATTGTTTTTGTTTTCATTGGCATCCATGGCATGCTACAGAACAGAACAGGGCAGTTTTCGTATAGTATTCCAACCAAAAATTGGAAAGCTATTTAAAATCCAGTACACCATGAAAAGTGTAAGTCATGTCTAAGTTGGTTTCATACAATCAGTAAATAATATTCTAATGTCAATCAGCTTTCAAGTAATGACAGTTCATCTGCAATCTGTACATGTAACTGTTTTGTTAAGCCATTGTAACATTGTGCATGATTTAAATAGGTACTAGTTGAGTTTTTAAAACCGTATAGTAGGTAGCATAGAAAATGTTGAAAAACGTATATGTCTTCCAAACTTCCCAATGCATCTGTCAAATTTGAAGGTTACTCTCGAAGTGTCTCTGCTTTGTGTGTCTCTGAATGACAATCAAACAGTAATTTTATGAATTAAATTACGAAGTGACTTACTGTTCTCAATGCTGGCCTGATTTTAAATAGCTTTCCAATTTCTGGTTGGAATACTATACTTTATTAAGCTGCGTTGAAAAATGAACGATGGTAATTGTTAAAATGATATCAAACGGACTACCCTGTATATACTTTAATATTTAAACTACAGTATGAAGATAGCTTTTTCGAATATACAATGTTACCAATACGCAACAACTTCACACTATTTACAGTTATTATTGTTTTCATGGCGACTAAAATCCCCAACTGACAGGTAAATTGTGGCGCCGATGCATCCACCACGTGAAGTCAGCATGGGGAAAAATAAAAAAACAGACAATGAAGCGGCGAAGAGAACGCTTGTGGTGGCACAGGATATGAAACTAATCAAAGCTCTGGCTGGAAACGACAAAAAGCTTCGGGACAGAGCTTTGAAAAATTTGAGAAAATGGTTCGACCATCGAAACACAAAAATGCGTAAGTCGTTTGGCCTTTCCAAACCTTGACGTTATTTGGCAGCATGACAACTTTCAGCGTTCACAAATGACGATTTTATGCGGATTTGGAAGGGCTTGTTCTATGCGATGTGGATGTCTGACAAACCGTTGATCCAAGAGGAGTGCGCGGAGAACATTTCGCAGCTTATCCACTTTACCACTCCAGAATCATCGTTGACATTTTTCAAGTGTGGGCTGGCATTGATAGCTACTGAATGGTTTGGAATTGATCAGTGGCGCATGGATAAATTTTTAATGGTATATATTAAGTCTGCGCTTGTTGTAGGGTATAAGATATAGTGTTCTAGCTCGTAAGGAGAATATTGCGACAAGGACTTGACGTGCTAAAGAGAAATGAATGGAATTTAGAGGCGGTCGAAGAATTTAATAATGCTTTGTTGGAAACCGTTTTAAAGAAAGATAATAGCGCACATTTGGGTTTGACGATGCATGTGATTGAAATATATTTGGAAGAGTTAGCTAAGGTATTGCAATAACCTAACACACATTTTAATTATTTTAAATATAAGCTATGTTAGGTTTCTAATGGAAGCATTGAGGAAAACATAATAACAGAACTATTAAGGCCATTTGTGAAATATTTATCAACATTGACCGATGATCGCCAAATAGCTCACGTAAAGAAATTTTTGTTTCATCATTTGATTCGCCAGTCAGACGAAGGTATTGAATATGAAACGAAATTTGAAGCTTGGAAAGAGGTAATGTTCTTTAAATTTTAAAATAAGTTTCTAATTAAATCGCTTAGCAGATTAATAATTATATCTCTAATACAGCGAGGCTTTCCCGAAGGAACGATAGAGTCCATGCAGAAGGTAGAAGCTGCCGATGGGGATGAATTTGAAGAAGCTGAAGAAGAGTTAGAGTCTCAGGAAAAACCGCTTGATCCAAGAGCGGGACATGTTGATGTTGAGCTACCGCAACTGAAATTTGATGCTTTAGAAGTGTCGAAGCTAATGCATGAAGTGAAGTTTGGTGAGGGATCAACTACAAAAGCAAGAAAAGCAATTACAAAACTGGAGCATGAGTGAGTACGATTTTAACCAGTAGTTTGATTGTTTGCTGTTCATAGTTTTTTTTTTGAGGTTTTTACCATCATTGATCTGAATTCATGACACAATTTGTTTACTTAATTGTTGCTTTTAACATATTTTATGGTTCCCAGCTCCATATAAGCATTGGTTAGCAACGCTGTTATCAACTTCGCATCGATAATAGAAATTTACAAAATCTCTTCTTTGCAGGTTTGAAAAATTGTCTTCAGGCATATATCCATTTGGATTCAAAAAAATTCGTCTTCCAAAGCACGATGGCTACTCTATGAAATTGAGAAAATCAGTAAATCGTTTGGTTAAATTTGAGAAGAAGCTCCTCAATGATAGCAGCAAGAATCGCAAGAGTCGCAAACGAAAAAATGCAGATGAGGTGCAAGTGAAACCCAAAAAGGCAAAATTAAACTCGGTGGATTTTTTCCAAGACAAACTCCAGGAGTTTATTGCGAAGAGTGAGGGAAGTTTAAGGAAGGGACCAAACAAAAGTAGCCTGAAAGTTAAAACCAAAAAAGTACTTCACTCAAAGCCTGAAAAAAAGAAGCCGTCGAAACTGGACATGTCTGATTGGGCATTTGAAAACCACTTTCGAAGAAATTCAGGAACATGGATCGTCCATCGACTAGATTCGCCCAAAAGCAACGGGGACATTCTAAACATGAGCTCTCAAAGTGTTAAAACCGAAAAAACACAAAATCACTCGCCTGTATCGACACCTAAAAGTACAAATCCTCTTACCAAAAAGCAATCTCCAAAAAGTAATATTGAAATTCCTATAAATTCGCCAAGGTTACGCAGCAGTGCTCTTTTTTGTGAAAACGAGTGGGATGTACCTCCAAAACAAGGCGAAGTAGAAATTTTTGTGCCTTCAAACAAGTTCAAGAAAAAGATGGAATTGAGGGCAAAGGGGGAAGGCAAGAATGTGTCTGATGTTCTGAACAGTTCCCTTAACAAGTTGGTTAAGGGACATAAGTTGATTAAGGGGCGGTATTCTCTGGATGCAAAACTGGTTAAAAATCCGTTTGCTAAAAACGGAACCACGCCAAGGAGTGAAAAAAAGGTCAAAATTGACTTACGGTTAAATAGGTCGCAAGATATACACGAGCATGAAGCGCAGCTGCTAAGTTCTCCAGCCATTCCGTACGACGCCAACAGACAGCCTGTCAAGCCACTTTTAAAACCAAACGCTATCAAGAGTCCCATTAATCCCTTCTACAAACGAAAATTAAAATTGTTGTAAAGACTGTTATATTGATAGTTGTGTATTATTGTGAGCATGTTAAACGGTTTGCTAATTAAATGATTATTTTATTGTGTAAGTATAATATGACAAAAGTTGTCAAAAGTAGACGCTTACTGGGTGGTTACCCACAAGGTAGATTGCTGTATAATGTATGGGAGATACATCATACGCAATAAATGTTAATGCTTAATGAAGAGTTTGGTCCCACATATTGGAACTGATAAAACAGTAGTGAAACACTGATGTTGGAGATTATTCAGTGCTATATATACAGGGTGGGCCATTTTAATCGATGCATCCGAATATCTCCGTTGGTAAGCCGAATAAAAAAAAAATGTGCAGACAAAAGTTATTCAGGGCGATGGGGGTCATTTGACTGTACTAATAACTTGACCTTGACGTCAACTTTCAAGGTCATTTGAAGATCAAAATCTTTTTTCAATGGGAACCCCTATTTTTGACACCGGATTCGGAAAGAGCGGAAAATTTGATGTCCAAAATGATAGTTTATAACTCGTTCGTGTGACCTTGAAAAGGTCAAATCAAGGTTAAATGTTGAAAATTCGTCCAGAAGATGTTTTTTCGAATTTGGATGACACCAACGAGTTATAAACTATCATTTTGGACATTAAATTTTCCACGCTTTCCGAATCCGGTGTCAAAAATAGGGGTTACCATAATAAAAAAAGATTTTGACCTTCAAATGACCCCCATCGTCCTGAATAACTTTTGTCTGCACATTTTTTTTTTATTCGGCTTACCAACGGAGATATTCGGATGCGTCGATTAAAATGGCCCACCCTGTATATATAATCATAAGCCACTTTACCAAGATTGTGGTGTGTGGCGATTATTCAGTACTCCAGGCAGTTATATTCTGTGGAATATCATCAATAGTCTGGATTTAGAGATAAAGTAGACATGCTTTTCATTCCGTGAAGTAGTTTTCTCAAAAAACAAATACTAGAGTTAATTTTGGTATTTTAGCAACTGCATGTTAGCCTACCTCCTTTTTTATGGTGACAAATTTCATATAAATTAAATATCACATTTAAAAACTAAATTATGCATAGTTTTGATGGATCTTATCAGAGGCGATTGAAAATATAATGTATATAACATATGAACGTCAGTTCCTCACTCAGATATATACTCCACACTATAATGAAAAGAATCACTTATCACTAATAGTACAAATAACTAAATCGAATAAAACCCAAAAATTTTTTTTTTGTTTTTTATTCATTTTTATAATTGGCGGCACGTTATGGTAAAGTACATTTTTTTCTATAATAATTTTCAAGGTCAACTTTCTAGGGGATAAGTTGCATTCCTGCAGGGTCCCTAGTTTTCATAATGTTGGTACATAGATTTTTAGTTCTTTTCTTCCACTAAAAAGATGATTGTCATTTTGACAGATATGTCATAATAGTGGGTAAAACGAACAGCATACTAAAATGTTGCAAATTTATTAATTATTAAACTTACAATATTTGAAAATAAACATAATGAACGTTTGCTAAATTAAAGAAATTTGTCAAGAATTCAAATTAAGAAACCTTGACATTCAAAATTGACACATAACAACCAACACGAGGTATCAAAATTTCCTAGCGTTTTAATCACATATCTACCAACATTGCAACACTTTGACAGTTATTATAGAAAAAAACGTACTTTAGGTATGGCCGGGGGCAGGTAAGCGAATGACAAAATTTAAACTTATTTTGATTTTAATGCTCTTTTAAGTTCAAGAAGACTACAGCACAGACTAGATAAATATTTAATAAACAAATAGTAGATTATGCAATGAAGGAGAGAAATTGCACTGAAGCAAAATAGCAGTCTCTCCGAGTTGCATATACTATTTTTTCACATTGCAGGAAGATTTAAAATGAAAAACCTGTTTTTTTTAAACCTCATTTATTGACATTTTAGTTACAATTATTTTAAAATTAGTAGCCTATGGTAAATTTTAAAGTTGGTGGCACTGTAAGTCATTATGACAAGAGCTCACAAGTATGTCAATTTCGAGGTTAGCGGGTTAGGTTTTATGTCAGTTGATAACCTCGAATTTGACATACTTGTGAGCTCTTGTTGCTCAGTCATAATGAAAACTCCCTAGGGAAATGTCTCCTCTCTAGGGAGTAATTCATTATTTTTCTCACGATTTTGGTATCGTAGAAACCGTGTTTTGCTCAAAGACGTGAAAAAAGTAACATTTTATACCTATTTTCTACTCGTATTACGATTACGTATTACTCACAGAACAGCAAAGCGTATGAATGCGTCTATGCGAGCGCAACACCCCTACACCACCTCCACTGTTCAAAGTTGTTTTAGCACTTCGGTTCTGGTTATTCTACGCTGCCTACTTCGGTTGTGCTGCCTGTCTGAGCCTGTTTGCTGTTTTCTTTGTGCTTCTGGCTCCTGGTTTGCTTTCCAATTTTCATTTAATTACGCTGCACTGCAGTGCTACACGCTACACTATACTCAATTACTTGTTTTAAAAGTATAATATGTCTTTTTTCCACGACCGGGAGTAGAAGTCGGTTTCTATAGCATCAAAATTGTGACAGAAGTAAAACATTTATTCCCTAGAGACTAAATAAGACAAAAATTTCCCTAGGGAGTTTTCATTATGACTGACAGAACAATACAATACAAGAGCTCACAATTATGTCAAATTTGAGGTTAGCAGGTTAGTTTTTGCGTCAGTTTGTGTCAAAACTGACGCAAAACCTAACCTGATAACCTCGAATTTGACATAATTGTGAACTCTTGTCATAATGACTTACAGCCGTATTCATAGTCGTTCGCCAGCGAGTCGCCGGAGTTTCGTTATGAATAGTATGTTGGCAGCACTGTACGTCTGTCAAATTCGAGGTTATCAGGTTAGGTTTTCCGTCAGTTTTGACAGAAATTGACACAAAATCTAACCTGCTAACCTCGAATTTGACATAGACGTACAGTGCCGCCAACATACTATTCATAACGAAACTCTGGCGACTCGCCGGCGGATCGCTGGCGAACGACTATGAATACGGCTGTTAGAGTGCCACCAACTTTAAAATTTACCATAGGCTACTAATTTTAAAATAATTGTAACTAAAATGTCAATAAATGATGTTTTAAAAAAAACGGGGTTTTGTTTTAAATCTTCCTGCAACGTGAAAAAAATAGTATATGCAACTCGGAGAGAATGCTATTTTGCTTCAGTGCAATTTCTGACTCTTGGGCTTCGCCCTCCAGTCAGAAGTTGTACCTCAGCAAAATAACGCATTTCTCTCCTTCATTGCATAATCTACTATTTCGCGTGGAAGGAAGAGGGCCGAAGTGAGTTCTTTATTTAAGCTGCCGGAGCGAAAAATGAAACTAAGTGTCAAATGTCAAAGAATGGGACAAGAATGATGGAACGCATTAGAAAATGCCTAAAGTGCACAGTTCGTACCGACTGATCGAAAAGATTAAACAAACGGCGGTAGTTTTGGAAAAAAATGTTCCACAAAGACAAGAAAGACGACATTAAATGTAAGCTAACAGTTTTACTATTTGTGTGCCGATGCATTGAAGCTGATTTTCTCATGACGAATTGTGGTTTATTTGCATTTTGCTGAGGTGCAGCCGATTTCAGATTTATATCAGTAGAGTATCAGTAGAAACTTCCCCAGGGCGCCAACACCAAATCGTAGTATAATAGATTACTTCAGTGACGATTTTGAGTTCTTCACTGCTTATTTCAAATAATAAAAATTAATACTTACTGAACTTACTCAAGTATGAAATATTATTAAGTTACAAAAAGTCGCTTTTGTCTATAGAAAAGCTGAAAGTTAAGCCAAGTCAAGGAGTGAGTTCATTTGTTGATAAAATGACATTTGAACCAAAGGAAGAGGCCGATAAGCTGCTGAGCTGGGCCATTTTTTTAAGCGGGACACTATTGGCACTGGTGGAAAACCCACTTTGGCAAGAGTTCTTTACATTTCTACGGCCTGCTTACCAGATACCATCTCGCCACCTAATATCTGATCTACTCCTGGACAAAAAGCACCAACGAGTATCGGCTCTGGTTGCTGAAAACATTGGTAAATTCTATTTCTCGATAGTAATAAATTATTGGTTTTATTTTACAGTTATTCATTCAAAGCTGCCGCACAACCTGTGGGGCTTATGGTGGACGGATGGACAAACATAAGAAATGAATCGGTGTTGAATTTCTTAGCTACTATCCGAAAACCTTCTCTTTAAAATTCTTGGCACCGGAACGGAATCTCACACAGTTACATATATGGCTGAAGCCCTCGGTAGTGTTATATGCGAAATTGGCCCCCGCAAAAAGTATTCGGAATTGTCAAGGATAACGAAAATATGATAGCGGTTTGGTCCTTAATACAGGACAATTTTGAAGGATGAATTTTCACCTATGGATGCTTTGCTCATTTGTTTAATCTGGTTTTTAAAAAAAATCTTGCCAGCTTGAAATCTTGGATTGCTGAGGCTGTTGCGGCCATGAATTCAATATAAACTGTAGCTTGAAACTTCCTGTACTTACGCGATGGGGATCCTTGGTCTACTGCTTTCAATAGCAGTTGGCCAACAAACAAGCTATAAAAGCAATGGCCATAGACGAAGAAATCGCCGAAACCATGAACATCGTTGAAAAACAATGCGCTCAGCGACGTTTTCTGGGACCGGCTGAAGGGATATTTCATGGTTCTACAACCAATTGCTGACATAATCACGGCGGTAGGAGATAAACCAACCAGATCGAAGGAAAAATTGTGTATATCTCCCACAATCTAAAACTAATGACAGAGAGAGCATCATCAAAGGAAAATCGTCACGAACTCTCTGAATCTGACAAGACTGCTGCTGGAAACAGTTCTCAAACTGTCGAGCTGATCAACGAGTTATCAGTAGAGAGCAGATATATAAGCATAAAAAAATGAAAAATAAGCTCTTAAAAAAGCATAAATATTTCACAAAATGTTTTATTTTAAGCACAAAAATTATAAAAAAGGCAAAATATTTTATTTTATATAAAAAAATTATCCCCTTAGCAGGGATATCTTCATTTAAGATGCCGAGAATTAAGCTTGACACATATCTTCAGTGTAACCAGATTTCCGGAGGTATAATCGTTTAGTACATGCAATATTCTGTAATAATATAACAAGTGGTCTGGAATTTTCGGCAATTTAAGAAAGCGTCGCTTAGTAACAATACGCGTCAATCAGAGCTGGGTATGGTTCGAATCACTAAGTATTTGAATCCAGGATTCGAAACCTTTTTGAGAATTCGTAAGAGCTATTCCAATGCTTTATCACAAAAGAATCCCTGATCGGGATTCGTAAAGCAAATAAAAAAGGCTTTGCATTCGAATACTCACTGCATTCATATCGTAAAATGTATAAAATATCCAGTAATCTCAATGGAGACTTCACAGGAAGAAAAATTACCGAAATACTCATCTTGGTTGTCTAATTACGTGTTTTGGTTGGTCAATTTAACACTGAATAAAATAATCACATGAATGAATAACTAAAGGGAAATTTAGTGTAATCTCACAGATATAGAAAAAAATTAAAATTGCGTGATCTTCTGGGAGCAGGGTTTTTTAGAGATAATTCTTATTTGTTGGTAAATGTTTTGGGAGGTTGTTGCTCCTTCATCAGTACATTGTGCTATTCGTTTCATGTTACTGTAAAATCACCACTTAAAAATCACACTCTTTAGGAAAAGAAAACTTTATTCCATTGCACAACAAACAAACTAAACATAATATACCACCCGTTATCTCAGTTGATTTAGAAAATATAAGCAGTAGAAAATAAAATTAGCTACAAAAATACGTATAAAATTATTCGTTCTGTTTCATTAAGTGCTGAATTTTTAATTTTATAACTGATGCTGTTCGACTTATATTAGTTCTTTTATAACTGTTTTTATTTCAGCTGCTGATGGATAAGTTTTCTTCTTAATGTGCCCACTTAACTTTTTTTCAACAGTGAGATCTCTTTTGTAGACCAAAATGGAAAATTCATCAATTACTTTAGAAAATTTCAGAACTCGATTAAACAAACCTCTTCTCTTTAATTTCCATATTTTATTAGGTGCATCATCATCCGATTCTGAAAAGCCATTTTCTTTAATAACTTTTCTTGGGACTTTTTAAAGGTACCCCATCATCCGAATCACTGGAATGTGAAACTCAACAATATTAACATTTGCTTTACGCCCTAAATAATGTTTAGTAAGCCATATAATAATTACCAATAGTACCAATAATAATTTTTTATAAATTAGGTTCTTCACGAATGAATGACTAACTAATAAATGCGTCAAAACATCTAAAATATGAAAAACCACCTTTCATATCAAGTTGTGCAGAAGTAAAGTACTTTTTTTTTCTATAATAATTTTCAAGGTCAACTTTCTAGGGGATAAGTTGCATTCCTGCAGGGTCCCTAGTTTGAATAATGTTGGTACATAGATTTTTAGTTCGCTTTTTCCACTAAAAAAATGACTGTTATTTTGACAGATATGTCATAATTTAATATCGCTTGCTTCATTTTTGCATTTAAAATATTTCTTGGTTTTCCTTTTTATCCGATTTTATTGATGATGATGATCATTCCAGGTTAAAAAAAGAAATTTGTCGAGAGTTCAAATTAAGAAACTTTGACATTCAAAATTGACACCATAATTTTGAAAAATACCAACACGAGGTATAAAAATTTCCTAGCGTTTTAATCACATATCTATTAACATTGTAACACTTTGACAGTTATTATAGATAAAAAAACGTACTTTAGGTATGGTTGGGGGAAGGTAAGCGAATGACAAAATTTAAACTTATTTTGATTTTACATGCTCTTTCAAGTTCAAGAAGACTACAGCACAGACTAGATAAATATTTAATAAACTAATAGTAGATTATGCAATGAGGGAGAGAAATTGCACTGAAGCAAAATAGCAGTCTCTCCGAGTTGCATATAATAATAATAATAATAATAAACGTCTTTATTCTTTTCATTTCTTGTACATAAATATAATGAAAGAGAAAAAAAAAAGAAGAAAGGAAAAGAATCGCAAGGTGAAGTTCAGTAGTGTAGGTACTTTACCGTACACCCTGCTCTACCACTTAAACCTTACCAATATATATTTCATTTATACATTAAGTTCCTAAACCTATAAATTAAATTACAATATATTATATTATTATTCAATGAGGCTGATCATAATAATTACTCACTATTTATATACAAAAGAAATTTTTTTAAATTAGTGGTTATGGTTGAAAAACTATACAGGAAAAACACTGTAGGGTTCAAAATAGCATACTGCTTCAGTAATAACTAAATTTGACGCGAGAATAAAATTTCAAATAAATGACGTTTAAAAGCTATTGGAGTTAACGTTTTCAATGAGTTGGGTAGTGAATTATATATCTTCGAGACATTATACAAGAACGAGCGTTCATACAGAGCAGTTGTGTGCGCCGGCGGAGTGATTGTTCTTTTATTTCTGATGTTGATATTATGAACGTCCGTTCGAAATGAAATTTTTTCCATGAGATAAGGAGGTGTTTTAAATAGAACAATTTTATGAAATAGACACGCAGACCATAAGTAGAACCGAAAAAAACGTACTTTAGTTGGTGTTTTCTTTGATGCTGTCGACACGAGATGTCTGTCTGCAGTGACCAAATGCCTGTCCTCAAATATTTCTTGATCGTCTTTAAATAAATCAAGTAGGTATTTTAAGTATTTCTGGGTGAGTAGGCCACTCCTCATACCTCGTTTAATTTTAAGATAAAAAAAATTATGAGAAAATAAGAGCTATCAGATGTATAGACAGATCTATAAAAAACCAATTAGGGTAGGCTGTGATATGTGTTATACGTTTGGCAGTACTGAAGCATATTGTCAGTCTATGTCAAATTTGAGATTAAAAGGTTAGGTTTTGTTTGTTGTGTGACATAGACTGACGCAAAACTTAACCTGCAAATGTTGAATTTGACATAGACTGACAATACACTTCAGTACTGCCAAACGTATAACACATATCACAGCCTACCCTAATTGGTTTTTTATTGATCTGTTGTTATAAATACTATAATCCGTTCACGATCTTTTTGGGTCAAGTGAGGCTATGACCATCTAGTAATTTTGTTGGCAGAATCTCTGTTGCAACTAAACTCCCTCATGGAAATTGACACCTTTTGTGTTAGGTTAGGTTGTTTTCAGTTTAAGGTTAGATTTTCTGAATAGGTACATTGTTGCCGGATATTCTCTAGTCTCCACATCGACTCGCGTTCTTTTAAATTTGGTCTGTCCTTTTTAAATTGGAAGTAGCATCGTTTAATGGAATTTTTTTGTTGTAACAAAATTATTTTGGGCATTTTGACTTTTCCTTTGACGGAAATTAAAATAATTTTTACACATTTGATAAATCATTTATTTTCTTACGAATATTAAAATAATAAATCTGGCAATGTGGTGGCAAGAAAATGTCGAACAGACACTGACAGAAAAAAAATGTTGCATTCGCTGTATCATCGAATCAGTTAGTCCAACATGAAAAGAAAAAATCATAGCCAACTCTGTCCCAAAAAGGTCGTGAACGGCTTATATGTAAATTGCATAATTAAATCGCAAGTTATTTAATTTTTACAATGTTTTTGTGTGTAATTTAAAAAAATGCCTGTACTAAATGCGATATCTATTTGACGAACTTTTCATTATACATTTCTTGATATTATGAATACCATAGGTAATCTGGAGTTATTTTAACAAATCAAGTCAACAACAAAAAGTAAACAAAATCAAATTGCTTAAATAATAGGATTGTATTGTATCTGTGGAAAAGAAAAGTGTTCTCATGACAACTATTGATAGAGATGCCAAAACGAAATCATCTCAATCACGGCTTCCTGGATTAATACGAGACTAAATGTGAGACGTTTAGTTTCGTATTAATCCAGGAAGCCGTGATCTCAATTTTAAGAAAACATTTTGTGAATGTATGGCCACCAAGATCACCTGATCTTCACCCAACGGATTACTGGCTGTGGAGTTATTTAAAAAATTGGTGTTTAGAACACGGCCAACAACGCTGCAAGAATTAAAACCCGAAGTTGGGGGTAAAAGGGTGAGGTGCAATTCAACCAGAAATGTCACATAATGATTTAAAATGTGGATGAAAGGTTGGTAATCTTACACCAACAAACTGGAGGTCAAATTCAACATTTGCGGTAACCAGTTTTAGCCATACAAAATTCCATTATTTAAGCAATTAACAGCCGGTCTTATAAAGAACACTAATAGGAGATTAACTTTAATTCACTGTTAAAACAAATAAAAGCGCATCAAAACGTTAGTGCTTATGACATTTTATTCATTAGTAAACAAAGTTTGATGCACTTTTGTTTATTTTAACAACGAATTAAAGTTAACCTCAGATTAGTGGTCTTTATAAGACCGCCTGTATATTTCGTTTAATTCTTGTTATTAGCTTAGTTTTTTAAAAATATACAATTCGAACTCCGCCTTTAGAAGCGAATTTTAAACTTGACCACTTCCCCATTGGGCGGGCGTATATCTAATACTTACTATATTGCTAGCGGCTATGAGTGGGAAACTCACCGATGAAGTGAGACACACAACCAACTCCTTCATGTATATGGTGAGCTGTGCGCAAGCGCGGCGGCGTCGTCCGCCCAATGGGGAAATGGTCAAATTCACTTCTAAAGGCAGAGTTCGAGTTCCCACGCATGCGCACGAGACGCGTTATACTCTAAGTGATACTATGTCAGCGCCGTAATGTTTTCTGAAGTTTCCAGGCCCTACCAGCAATATATGTGTATTATATATATGTGTAATAGTTAGTAGAGTGTAGTACATATATATAATACACATATATTGCTAGTAGGGCTTCGAACGCCGGAACACATTACGGCGCCGACATAGTTTCACTTAGAGTATAACGCATCTCGTGCGCATGCGTGAGAATTAGAACTCCGCCTTCAGAAGTGAATTTTAAACTTCACCACTTCCCCATTGGCCCGACGACGCCGCCGCGCTTGCGCACAGCTCACCATTATACATTGAAGAGTTGGTTATCTGTCTCACTTCCTTCGTGAGTTACCCACTCATAGCCGCTAGCAATATAGTAAGTATTAGATATATGGTGTAGTAAACATATATCTAATACTTACTATATTGCTAGCGGCTATGAGTGGGAAACTCACCGATGAAGTGAGACACACAACCAACTCCTTCATGTATACGGTGAGCTGTGCGCAAGCGCGGCGGCGTCGTCCGCCCAATGGGGAAGTGGTCAAGTTTAAAATTCGCTTCTAAAGGCGGAGTTCGAATTCCCACGCATGCGCACGAGACGCGTTATACTCCAAGTGATACTATGTCGGCGCCGTAATGTTTTCTGAAGTTTCCAGGCCCTACTAGCAATATATGTGTATTATATATATGGTAGTAAACAATATGTAATAATGCATATATCTAATACTTACTATATTGCTAGCGGCTCTGAGTGGGAAACTCACCGATGAAGTGAGACACACAACCAACTCCTTCATGTATACGGTGAGCTGTGCGCAAGCGCGGCGGCGTCGTCCGCCCAATGGGGAAGTGGTCAAGTTTAAAATTCACTTCTAAAGGCGGAGTTCGAATTCTCACGCATGCGCGCGAGACGCGTTATACTCTAGAGTGAGACTATGTCGGCGCCGTAATGTTTTCTGAAGTTTCCAGGCCCTACCAGCAATATATGTGTATTATATATACCTATGTAATAATGGTAAATAACAAAGTAAACCTCTAACAATGAGCGCGAGCTCGCAGAGGTAGTATGTGCTAAATAAATAAATAAATGTGTTTTAAGTTAAAATTAAGCGAGATATTGAGGGTGGTTCACTTTTCCAGAAGCAAAGGGCTCACCGATACTGTCAGTTTCTTCTGCGTATTCTAAATAAGAGAGAGACAAATAATTTCCTATATGTTCAATTAGTACTGTTCTTTTTACGTCCTTTTACAACAAAGAAAGTGTTGGATTCACCCCAGAAAATCGCATAACCGGAAGTATGGTGTTTACTCTTGTGATTTTTCAGTTATTTTTTCGAACTTTTCAAAAACGGTTCCAACGGTTTTTTTTAAAACTTTACATCCTTATTAAATTTTTAATATGTATTAATGTGAGATAGTTTATTTTTCCGATTTGTTTTTTTTTTCATTTTTTTTCTTAACTTCTATTTTAAATAGAACACCCGGTATATTATTACATTTTTGAATTCAACTTAAAATTATATAGAAAATGTGTCTCTTCAACTAACTAAATTTTTGACAAATGCTTAAAAATCAAAAATCGAATTTTTGGCTAATTATAAGATCACTGTAAAAGGAAGTTGAGTTCGTGTATCACACAAGATTTTTTCATTAGCAAAAGCAATTTGAATACCTTTGCCGTCTGATATATGTCGACAGGTAATCTCCAATATTACAAATGGCGAATGAATAAATTTAAAATTAGGAAATCTACACTTACTCGTAAAATTCGTCGTGTATCTTTTCAGTGTGTCCCATGAATTTTGAAAATCGTTTAGCTTCATCTTTACTTAAACTGAGTATTTGCGAGACTGTGGCTATTTGTTTTCGCAATTTATTACTAGTAAATTACTAAACATAGGCTGGTGTTTTGTAAAAAGTAGAAACATAATAAGCATATGCGTTTCAAAATAAATTATGTCAAGCTTTTTTTTTAGTAAAATTTATAGTAACTGTTTGAAGTAATATATGTAATATATGTCAAATAATTCCAATTTTCTAGTTAGTGACACATTATCAAAAGTTTTGAGCTGCTATTAACCATTACAAAAAGCATAAAACTGCACGGATACTGACTCCGAGTCAGTGGAGCAGTCGGCCATGTCTGTTAGTGAGTAATTTCTGCGTTATTATAATTTCTATATCCACTTTGGCTATGAAATGTAATGCATTATTTTTCTTTAGAAATATTTGTTTTTTTTGTTATTATAAATTCTATAATTCACTTTACCTATGAAATGTATTATTTTTATTTAGATTTTTTTTTTGTTTTTCCAAAGAATACTACTTATTGTTATTCACTACACTTTAACTCTGAAACCTCTGGCCTTGTGTCAAACAGTAATTTTTGAAAGTTATGTAACTTATTTTTTCTACGACCACCACTAAAAGTAGGCCTTTTAGCGCTAGCTTTTTTCACTAAAAGTGACGTTTTATAATTTAGCGTGTTTAAAGAGATCAGCTGTTTACTTTTAGCACATGTGTTATAAAGTGAAGTGAGGTTGTAAAACTACATTTTCGAACTGGAAGGGAGGTTGTAAAGTTATTCTAGTTACTTCTTGCGTTAGAGGTAAAGTGTTTTTTAAATAATTAAAGCGTTATGTAACGAATCAAGTCAGATGTGTGCTATTATAATTACCTTTGATAACTGACTTTGACAGTACTGGCTCCACAAACGTTCACCTGCGCGTCAAGGCCATCTCTTTATTATGACATAAATGCAAACCTTTGTTAAATCGACATTTATGAATTAATAACAGAAAATTTATGGTCGTAGAAAAAATATTGTATGCAAGAGGCTAAAAGTGGTTTATGCACTCAACATGTTATGAAACAGCCTTCGGCTTCGTTTCATAATTTTCATGTCTCGTGCATAAACATGAACTTTTAGCACTTGTTGCATAAATAGCTATTATGGGTTGTGTATACACACAACCTCACTTTTGACATAAAAACTATATTGTTTAGTAGTAAAAACCATTTTACAGCAATTAAGTTACAGTCCAGTTCTGAAAAAACGATTTTACACAGAATAATGTACACACGAACAAAATAAATAACGCTTCTAAAAGGTAAACTCTATTTGACATTGACATTTGACAACTCAAGTGACTCAGCGCTCTGAATTCTGGGTAGAGTGATGCAATAATCACAGACACACAGTCGTAAGACAAAATCTAGTTCAAATCCCTCTCGATAACGTTTTTATTTCAACGCATTTTAGCAACTACAATATGTTCAATTAAAAAAGTCCATAAGGGGCGGTTGTGGAAATTAAAACGTATAAATAATATGTTGGTGCCATTGTAAGTCTATGCCAAATTCAAGGTTAGCAGGTTAGGTTTTGCATCAGTCTGTGTCAAAACTGACGGAAAACCTAACCTGCTAACCTCGAATTTGGCATAGACTTACAGTGGCAACAACATATTATTCATACGTTTGAATTGCCACAACCGCCCCTTATGGACTTTTTTAATGATCATGTTGTATAAGCAGAATTGCCAGATGTTTGTTAAAAATACCGAACACTGCCCCTGTTTTGCAAACGTGGTGTGAATGTAGGTTATTTCTACTTGATTGAACTACACATTGAAACATTATTTTGAAGGAATAGTAATTTCTTTTTATTTATTTCTATCTTTTTAAACTGTTAAACAACTTAAAACCAATTTATAATCATTAATCAACAAAAAATTACACTCACTTTTTACGTACAGCGCCCTGCGTCACGGAAACATGACAAGTGTGATTCTGCAAGCATGAAACGTCTATAACTTGTTACAAATAGCCCAGGTATCCTTTTATTATTTTTCACCAAGACGACAACACTTGGTAGCTGGTGACACCTTGTATGACTGTTGTTCATTTCCATAATGGAATAGAACTATTAAGTGTTTCTGATTTAAACAATACGATGATCAAGTTTTCTGGAACGAAAATTGCAACTTTCTGCGATGGGTGGTCCCAGCAGGGTGAGATTGGTAAGTAGATCCAAACATGAAATGTTTTTTTCACAGAATTGAAGCAAAGATCGATTTTTTGTTGCTTCAGTTTGCAAGATCCAAAATTTAACCCATTTCAACTCACAGGTTTTTTACATTTTTTGGTTTTGTTATTTATTTTGGCTTCAAAAAAGCTCTATAGCATAAATACCATAAGTTGGATAGATGGTTTTAATGAAAAATAACGTGCAAGATAAAACTATTCGTGCAAAAATTCGAATTAATTTTGCTAATAATTTGAAAAGGCATTTTTCATGTGAACATTATTTTTTAAATTAATTGTGTACAATTTCTTTTAGTTTCTCTCCAGATCTCTGTAAATAAGGGGTCATTTTATGTGCCTATAAAAAGATTGCAATTATTTCGCATGTGGGTAAGTAAATGAGCATGAAAGTTGAGTGGGTCGCTAACGACTCGCTGGGTCCATACCACTAACTAGGCTTATCCAGTGACGTGCTATTTGGATGTTTGCTTTACCTAGAGTTCAATTTATCACTGGAAAAGTAGCATATAATCTGATAGAAAACATCCATTCATCTTCAATGCGGGAGATCATCTCATATATGTAATACTCCTATATTACTAGCAGTTGTTAATAAGTACACCGTGCCGACCAATTATAAAAAGGTGGAGTTTACTGATGGCGCCGAATTAAAAAAAAGATAATATACGTAGAAGCGTACATATATGTGTGGGGAATATCTAAATTTTAAAATTAATATTTTTATGCACAATTAATATTATCCAATAAGTTTTTAATACTAGACCGGCTAGCACGCTAACACCTGTGGTAGTCGTTAACCCCTAACAAGGGAAGTCTTTCTCAGTTTTGATGGGCAAGGTCTACCCGACTTACAAGTTAAGAGGGCTCACAGAACCACAATTGTATGGAATAAACAGGCCACTGGCCTAATATAAGAAGAAGATTTAGTACCACTATCATTTTTTCCATAAAAATGGTGAGCAGAAATATGCATAACGGTGCTAAGCCATGTAAATTGCCTATGTTCAGAGGTATGACCAACCAGCCGGTATAAGTTTTGTGTACTATCTAGATGCAACAGCAAGCTTTTGAAGAAAATCGCATTACCGGAAGTAGGTGTTTACTCTTGTGATTTTTCAGTTTTTTAAGATTTTTTCAGAAACGGCACAAACGATTTTTTTTTAAACTACATTTTTAATGTGTATTGTTGTGAGATAGGTGATTTTCCAGTTGAATACCTCTAAAATGGGTGTTTTTCTTTTTATTAACTCCTATTTTAAATAGAACACCCAATATATTATTAGTTTTATTACAGTTTTGAATTCAGCTTAAAATTTTAGAGAATATTTGTCGCTTCAACTAACGCACTATTTTGTACAGTTTTTGTAGAATTTGTAATTTTTGAAAATGTTTGACAAATACTTGCGTGCGTGTATCACATCATATTTTTTAATGAGCATTACCTAATGCTGCCATTAGAACAATTTTTCCGTTTTTAATTATAACAGCTTTATTTATTAGCAGTGACAATAGTATATTAAGCAACAAGTTTAGAAAAGTGATGTTTTACTGAACAAGTATGGCTGGTTTGAGTACGAGCGTTAGCGAGTACTTAAACGGTCATACGAGTTCAGTAAAACCACTTTTCTAACGAGTTGAGTATACTATTTTATCGCATTTCATAAGAAATGTAAAATATTAAATTTTTACATAAAAGTGACATTAGATGTCGAAACATAACCAAGTTTAGCAGAACTCGTTTTTATGTACCAAAGCACAATAAGCAGCTCCACTTGATGTTATGCATTTGGCAGTACTGAAGTGTATTGTTGGTAACACTGTGAGTCTATGTCAAATTCCTGGTTAGGTTTTGCGTCAGTCTGTGTCAAAACTGACGCAAAATCTAACCTACCAACGACGAATTTGACATAAGGTCTGTTCGTTTGACTGTTCTAAACTGTTTCGAACAGTTTAGAGCAGGAAAACGGCGTTCGTTTGAGATCGAGCAGCTGCTCCGAACTGCGTTCGTTTGATAAGGTGCAAGTTGCTCGGAACTGCTTGGAACAGCTTTTCTTACTCCTGGTCTTTAGGAGGAGTAAAAAGTAGCAGACTTTCGTAATCGTGTAAAACGGGTGAAAGTCAGCTGTTTTGCGCGTCTTCCGTCAAGCCATTTCATTTCCTAATTCTAGCGTTCGAATTTGTGTTTGGTTGTGTTTAGCATTGTTTAGAATTGTTTAAAAATACGTCTACGTCATCCTCCACTAGTATCATTTTCACAATTTCATCCATAACTACGCAGAATAATGAAAATATAAACCCGTACAAGCGCGCCTCGCCAGAACTTAATTAATTTTTTCGTTGACCGCTTGTTAATTTCAATATTAATGAATTATTTTTCCTAAAAAAGGATGGATTAATAGAAGTCATTAATACACTGTTTTTGATTAATGCACTCTTTCATTAATTAACTGTTTTTGTGATTTTGACGTTTTGATATTTTGCATGGAGGTTAGTTGTATTAATCAAATTTTTCGCCACAAAAAAAGATTTTGCGGTCAACAAAAAAATTTTGTAATCAACTCGTTTGTTAATGGGCGATTAATAATCTCAACTATTAAAGGCACTCACTCGCTGTCGCTCGTTCGTGCTTTAAACAGTTTCGATTATTAATCGCCTTCATTAACACACTTGTTCGTTAAATAACTAATATTTAAGGTTTTGTTATTTGTTTTGTCAACAAGATTAAACTGCTCTAAAACCGTTCGTTTGTTTCTGCTCGATTCTGCGCAATTAGTTTGCTCGAACCTGCACTAAACTGTTCTGGTGCCGTCACGCTAAAGTGTTCAGAGCAGTTTAGAGCAGGACAAACGAACATACCTACAGACCTACAGTGTGACCAACAATAAACTTCAGTACTGCCAAACGTAAATCAAATCGCTGTTGCTATGCAGAAGTGTTGCTAATGCAGAAACGTACATTTCTCAATGATTTTGAATGTACAAATGTAGTACATTACCAAATACAATGCGATAAAATTCATTTTTGTATAGTGGATTATGGAAAAGCATTTGTCCAAACTGAAAGAAATAGTTATTAGCAGACGTGAAAGCTTTTTATGTTAATATCTAACTTAGTTAACGATATTTGTATGGTTTTTTTTTACATAGTTTTAACTGTTATGTAAATGATATTAATTATTTCTTTCTTTGTGCTTGTTATCCTGTATTTCTAAGCACACATTATTAAAATTTGTCAATATTTCTTCGTGGACATGTGTAATGTACAATTGTAGAATAAACTGGAACTTGTGTAAGTATACAAATTAATCAATATAATACAAATAGTTACAGTAAACAACGCAAAATAGTAGTTTTGAATTATGCAGTGGTTTGGAAGTCATTATTAAAAAACTATGCATTTCTTAACAATTTTCTTTAACTGTCCAGTGCTGTGAGCATACATTTTTAAGCAATACATATCAACCGAACTAAGATATACTCGTAAAACGAAAACTGCACAATTCTAGGATTTGAATAGGAATCAAACTAGCATTGAGATTTAATCAAACTTCTGTTACAATTTGTGAAATTTCCATTGAATTCTGCGTTATGGATACACAATGTCTTTTGACCTTTCACTAAAAATGCATGCTATGAAAACTTAAAAAACATTTATTTTTAACCTAGTTATTAATATACATAAAATTTACTAATTCAACTTCTTTTAAATAAAACAAGATTTTATTTAAGATGTCATGCATTTGTTTTAAAAATTACTTTTTTCTTCAAACGACAGTAAAATATGGCATTATACTGCTGGATTGATGCTGCTAAACTCTCACTTGAGTGCCATGCAGCAGATAATATTATCTGCCGCTGACGAGATAGAGTAATTTTATTCGGATTTTCTTATAAACGTTTGAAGAAAAAATGCTATATGTTATTCGGAGCAAAAGTATCTTTATGTGGCACGGCTGTACTTATTTATTTATTTATTTATTTAATTCGCACTCAGCCAACAGCCGTTCGGCCAATTATAGGCGTCGCTGTGCAGTTATGAGGACTTCCAACCCCACTAACGACTGTCATGATGTTGTATGACCGCCGGGACCAACTTTTTTCCGTGATAGCCGTACCACGAGGCGCCGAGAGATGCAGCCGTGGAACTCCCATCCAAGTTCTGACCAGAGACAGCGTTGCTTAACTCTGCTGATCGAACGTGGACGCTTGTTCAAGCTACACCACTCGGGACCCTTATCCATCCAGCCACACCACATAAAATATAACTTTTGCTCCTAATAACATAATATACTGTTAAGCCCAATTCCATTGAGAACCCTGTCCATATACATTTAGTTAATTATACATTTCACTTACTTAATACAAACATTATACTATTATTATATATTTCAAATACTTTTGAAATTAAATGAAAGTTTACGGGTATGTTTTGAGAAACGTTTACCATCTATTTTTTCTTGTTGGGATAATAAGTTTGCTTCTCTATTTTCCTCTTTCTGCATAATTTCTTTTTCTCCATATTATTTTTAAGAGCTGTAACCTTCTCCGTAAAATATTCAAATGATTCCTCATCTAAATTCCTCATAAAATTATTCAATTCTTCTAACACAATCTAGAATTTAATTTGTAATTGAATAATCTTTCTTAATAACTAATATCTACTGATAACATAAGTACTTACCTCTTTTCGCTTTTCAAAACTAATGGATTCATCTTCTTTCTTCTGATCTTCATTCAATTCTTCAACTTTTAATGCTGTAGCTATCATATCTTCTGCATCTCGTTTCGTATCAATGTTAAATTTCCTGGTTAAATATCTGATATCTGCCCTAGTGATTAAATTTATTCGCCCCGGTTGCTTGTTGTTAATTTCTCTGGCATCCTGTAGTATTCTCTCATTCGAAACACCTAAGTTTAACTTCTTTACAATCATTTCCTGTTCCTTCTTCAACAAACGCCTCGTTCTTAGTTCCTCTTCATGTCCCACATGCGTTTCAATAAATTTTACACTGATTCCTTAAAGATTCAAGTCTTGTCGTCAATATTTCTACATATTCAAAATGCTTTTAGATACGTACCATTTTTGGAGTTCTTCGCACATATCCTTGATGGACAAACTCCTCCAACAATTTTAATACTGCCCCCAGTCTTCATAGCCCTTTTGGTACAATTGCTTTTAAAACCTATAAATATATTTCTTTACTTATAGTTGATAATTTTAAAAACCACACATTTTTAACCTCTTGAGTCACTTCGATTACAATTATAATAGACATGCTCTTCACCATTGGGACGTTTTACAATCCTAACACAAGCAAAATCAACTTCCCTATTGTCCTGACTTCTCCACGTTTCGAATTCTTCCTTATTCCTGAAATCAAGATTATACTGTTTGATACTTACGCTATGAATTTTTGTTAAATGGGCTATAAGGGAGTCATGATTTGTAAGGGGTTCCTTTTCTTCTTCGGGACACATTGGACATTTGATATATTGCAATTTCCTTTGTTCTACAACTTCATTATGCTTGGTCCTCAAATGTCTATTTTTAGTCGAAACACAACTAAATTTTGTGTTGCATAGGCCGCAAGTTAATTTATTTTCCCTGAAATTATTAAAAATTTACTACAGAAGTTCATAAATATGTTGCACTTATTCATTAAATAATAAATACGTACCCCTCCATAACTGTCGACATTTCTAATAAGCAATAATTTACTAAACTAATTTTTAATCTAATCCTTTTATATAAGAACTTAATACGAGCTTAATAATTTGTTTAACTCAAAATCTCTGGCAAGACACCAGCAACCAGCAACCCTGACAGTAAGTTGGTAGCAGTGTCGAACTATACGTCAAAGACAAGAACAGAACTATACGTAGCGCAAAACACTGATCATCACAAAATTTGAGTAACACTGGAAGTTAGGCAACCCAAAATACGTCGAAGCACGATAATACTGGTATAGTATTACAACCAAAAATTGGAAATCTATTTAAAATCAAGTACATCAGGAAAGTGTAAGTCATGTCGAATTTGATTTCATACAATCAATACATAATTTTCTAAAGTCAGGCAGCTTTCAAATAATCACAGTTTATCTATAAATTGAACATGTAACTGTTTTGTTAAGGCATTGTAACATTTTCGATGATTGAAGTACCGAGAGATTTCTTAAAAACTCAATTGTAGCAGGCCCTGGATAGCCTGAATCAGTTAGCAATACTGAAATGTATTGTTGGTGACACTGTAAGTCTATGTCAAATTCGAGGTTAGCAGGCTAGGTTTTGCGTCAGTTTTGACACATACTGACGCAAAAGCGAACCTGCTAACCTCGAATTTGACATAGACTTACATGGTCACCAACTAGGGTTGCCAACTTTGAGTCGATGCTAACCCGAAGAAAATACTTTTCGTAGATACATTAAATTTGAAGAATACGTCTCATACGCCTTAATATTAAGATAATTATTTGCTTTTATTATCCCTTAGCTAGCTCAATGAACGTGAAATTCTCTTAATATCTCAGTTAGTGGCTTATAAAAAATCACTATCTGTCAGAACAGGAATTTGGTTCCCTCTTGTAGTGTTGGTCGCACTAAAACCTAACTCTAAACAATGCACAAGAACAACCGTTGATTACTTTACCTATTGATTTCAAAACACACAAAGAAGACACATTTAAAAACAAAAGAAATAAAGGAAACGAGAATTAAATTTTTAGCCAACCTACGTGCGATATAGCTTCAGGTTACTCGCAGGAATGTTGCAAACATACATGAACAACGTAAAACATCATCAAAAAGAACGTTGAAATAATGGTCTTTTAAAAGAACGCAAAGGTCAAAATGTCTTTACAAAAACGCAATGTCAAAATTGCCTGAAGCTGATACTTATTTGAGTCCGGTCCTGTTTAAATTCACGTGCAAGCTACACACGTATTATTCCCTGATAAAACACATTTATTCGCTTTTGAAAAAGGTCGCAGTTAAGCGCAACCTTATCACGCTGACAAAAAATATTTTACTTGGAACTAGCTACATAGCCTTGAAAATGGCAGATCTTGATTGCATTACCCGCTCCTGGCGCACATGACCCGGCATCCCGGGTACAGTGTGTTTTTTGCTGCAATGACGAAAATTGATATTTACAATACACGTCCAGCGCAGGACCGGCTTTGGTTAAATAAAATGCAATACTAAATCTAAATAATACATAAAAAATACAACTTGGCTTCTATATTTAAGCATGGAAATAAACGCTATCGGTGAGGGACCCAGCTGGCCCGTTAGAGATAGCATAATTTTCGGTCATTGTAAATCAGCAATTAAAGAAAAAAACTACTCTTTACATTCCATAAAATAAAATATTTTAAATTCGTCTTAGAAGTTACGTAAACTATTACAAAACTAGATTTTTTTGAAAATGTTGTTTTCTGCAATTATATTTTTTGACTCTTTGGGCACTTTATACCAATGGTTTCTGCTCTGGAGCTTTTACATACCTACAAGTAACATTTTTTGCAATCCATGTATTGCGATGGTATTTAGCCCTCAAATCGGCTCTGATTGCAGTGCGAGCAAATGACAAATTAAATCATTAAAGCACAGAGTTGTAATAATGCAAGCATCTGAAAAAATTCACATAAATTGCCAAATCATAATAACACTGGTATAATTCGCCAATGAAATTGATTGTAATTGAATAAACACAGAAATATGGAAGCTCAAATTCCGTGTATTGGGTTTAGCAATGTAATTTTAATCGTAATATAATAGATTTGCACAAACTAAAAGCCGAATCTAAATTAATTAAGAACTGGCACAAAAAGTTCAAGTTAGACACAGCTTAAAAATGGAAGCGTAGAAAGTAAAGTCATTAGAGAATGGGTAGCAAATGAACATTTTTAATAAAGGTGAGAACAAGAATGACTAGAAGAATAAGGCAAAGAACATAGAAAAGCCAGGCAAGTCATTTATTACATGAAAATACAAGACTTGGGGTTTTGAAGAGATTGAAATAGCAAGAAATTAGGTGGAATTCAAATAAGCAAGAAATTAGACAATGTTGGTGGATTAAAAACCTAGTCAGTGTAGTGATAAACAATGGGCATTTAAGTGTTGTAAAAATGAAGTGAGTGGCGCATTAAAAAACATTGAGAAATAAACAATTCCAAAAGACAATAATTTTAGTACATAAGAGTTTGTAAATAACTGATAAAATTTGTTAAATTAGATTATAAGTTATGTTTTTGTACCTGGTTGATTTCCTACAATTCAAATCTGTAGACAGTGTTTTGTCAATTACGACAAGGGATAGCAATTGTTTTAAATAAATTGATGAAAGTGCTTGGTTTTTGCTCTATCTTTAATCATAAAAATTTTATAGAAAACATAAAAGTATAAAAAAATAAATAGCACCATCGTAATCAGCGAATTCGAGTGTATCAGCACAATTGGAGGCAAGAGATTCCAGGTATTTGAGTTTTTGGCGTTCCGAGGCAGGTTCGGCAGTTGGCGAATTCCTGCGACATCAGCGAGCAGCATCGTGGGAAGGCATAGGGTGTCAGGATTCTTCCGGTAGCTTCACACATCAGGCCAGAACACAACCCAGCATCACGAGCACCCCGGGGAGCAATATTTCAGCCAGATTCATCAAAAAGGGGGCCCTTGCGCTACGAAAGTGAGGTTAGTAAATTGTTCAATTTTGTTCTGTGCGATCGGTGTGAAAAATTGAGCATACCTTAATTACGACCTGGAGAATAAGAAAATCATAGCGGTTCATGGGGTTGGCGAGTTATTTTCCCAGGATTTTCAATTAAAATCGTCAAGTGGAGCCCCATAAAACAAAATGCGAATACGGCGTCCTTTTTAAGAATGCACCAATAGCTAACGATCTGGAAAAACAAAGGAATACATAGACGCCACTTGAAGGCAATTATTCAAAATCTTACCATCAAAATTTGTTCATTTAATTGTTGATAAATCAATTTCACACGCGAGCTGAAAATAACTGGAACTTGTTGTGATAGATTTGACGTACCAACGGCGCATCACGCCTACATTTTAGACATTCTGCCTACAGTTCAGAGGCGTACCGTAAAAATTTTAACTAGGAAAGTTTAGGAACCCAAGACCTGAGTTTTTGAGTTTTAATTTCATGTCTCTGTTAAAAATTGAGCTAGCAAAATTAGTAAATCAGATGAATGGATTAGGTAAAGGGCAAACAACCATAAGAGTAATTCTCGATTTTGGCGTACCCAACGAAATAAATTAAGCAGTCAGTTTGATCTTAATAAATAGTAGAACTAAATTAAATATTGTGTGGTGACTCTTTTTATTAATTAAATTAATTATAAACATACAAATATTATTACGTTAAGGGTCATTGCAGTATTTGTGAACCTTTAGTTAACCCGAAGAATGTTATTAAAAACCCGAAGCCTGAAAAATTATTGCCAAACCCTAAGTCTTCGGGTCAAAATGACTGTGTTGGCAACCCTATCACCAACAATACTTTTCAGTATCGCCAACTGATTCAAGATATCCAGGGATTGCTGCAATTGAGTTTTAAAAAAATCATGCTGTACCTATGTACTAAACCTCGGTTTTTAAAACCGTGTATACTAGCATAGAAAATGTTGAAAAACGTATATGTCTTCCAAAATTCCCAAATGCATATGTAATTTTTGAAGGTTACTTAAAAAATGTCACTGAATGGCAAGCAAGCTGATTTTAAATAGTTTTCCAATTTATGGTGCCGGGGTCGGTAGTTCAGTGGTAAGCATCCTGACTACTGATCTAAGGGTCGCGAGTTCGATTCCCGGTCCCGGTGAGGTTTTCAAAAATAAAAAAAAATGCAGATGAAAGCCTCTACAGAATGCCATCATTCGGAAGTGATGTAAAGCCGTGGGTCCCATGTTACTACGATGTGTAGCATGTAAAAGATCCCTTGCTAGGGTTGGAACTCAGTAGTCTCGGCAAAATTCTAAGTAGGACTTTGACCATATGACCAAAGCAGTCGGTGTCTAAGGTACCTGGTACTCTGCATGCCTAGACCTTGTCCATTAACAAACAAACAAACAAACAAACAATTTATGGTTGGAATACTCTTTTTATAAGTAAGCTTCCGTATGATCGAAAACTTTTATCCTCTAGAGGGCTGTAGAATTGTTTTGTTAAAAATCTGGTGTGATACACGCACACAACTTCCTTTTACAGTGATCTTATAATTAGCCAAAAATTTTATTTAAATGTTTTAAGCATTTGTCAAAAATTTTCAAAAATTACAAATTCTGCAAAAACGGTTCAGAATAGAGCGTTAGTTGAAGAGACAAATTTTCGCTAGAATTTTAAGTTGAATTCAAAAATGTAATAATATACCGGGTGTTCTATTTAAAATAAGAGTTAATAAAAAAAATAGACAAAAAAACAAAAGAAACCCATTTTAGAAGTATTCAACTAGAAAATCACCTATCTCACATCAATACACATTCAAAATGTAATAAAAATGTAAAGTTTAAAAAAAATCGTTAGAGCCGTTTTTGAAAAAATCGAAAAAAACTGAAAAATCACAAGAGTAAACACCTACTTCCGGTTATGCGATTTTTTTCAAAAGCTTGCTGTCTCATATACATAGTACACAAAACTTATATATGAAGTTTCAACGCCATACCGCTTTTCGTTTTTGAGATATTCTGTTCACAGACAGACAGACACACAGACACACAGACAGACAGACACACAGACACACAGACCAATGAAAAAAAATATGTTTTTTGGGATCAGGGGACTCTAAAACGTGAAGATCTGTTGAAAACTCAATTTCGAATTTTTGGGGTGAATCCAATACTTCCTTTATCGTAAAAGGAAGTAAAAATGTGTGTTGGCAGTCGTGGTATTAAAAGCCACATTGGCATTTTATATCTGTCAGTTTAAGGTTATATCAGTAATGTCATTCTAACAAATACAAAAATTTCTGTTGAATACATAAAAATGTTAGTAACAAAAACAACTACCGGCGTTCAAAGTGATTTCCTCCATTTTTCATACATAGCACCACTTTGGGCTCAGTATAAAACATTCTGTCAAAGTTAACTGATTCTATCAAATTGTACAGGTTATATTATTGAGTACCTTTACTCCACCACTGCCAACAGAAATTAATATTTTTAAAAATTCACAGCCCTCTAGAGCTAGAGGGTAAAAGTTTTCGATCATACTGTATCTTTTTTTAATTCGGCGCTATCACTAAACCCCACCTCCTTTTTATAATTGGTCGGCACGGTGTAACTATTAACGGCTGCTTATATTGCATATATTGGTAGCGAATGTAAGTGGAGAGGTCACAGTTAAGTGAGATAGACAACCAGCTCTCCTATCTCTTTCTACGCACTTAGTGCATGTGCGCAAGCGTCGTTCAGGTGGAGAAGTGAACCTCATGGTCAAGTTTAAAATTCGCTTCTAATGCTTATGTGCACGTGAACGAAGCTGTACAGTTCGAATTCTCAGGCATGTTCACGAGACGAGTAGAACTAAGAAAGAGACGAGTAAAACTAAGAAAGAGACGGACGTACTATATGTCGGAGACGTAATGTCTTCGCTCGTTCCCAGACCCTACTAGCAATATAGGAGTAATACATATATGGTTAGGACACATAGTAAGGATGCCTGAAAACAGACTGCAATGGAGAGAAGTCTCCAAAAAAGCTATAGGCCTGAAAGGCCTACAGTGCTGATTTATATAAAGTAGTATAACGAACCATAATTTTATGTTTTACATATGTTTAGTATTATGTTAAGTATTTTATATTTTGTGTAGCAAAGATAATTTTGTGGTGATGAAAATTGTAAATGACCCTGACCGTTTGAATTATTATAATAAAGAGAAATTACAATAACAATGAAGAGGATATGGATGCTTTTAAGAACGTATTGTGATTATGCTCTTAACTGTAAAGGCTTTAGTAAAAATATAAATAAATAACAAGGGCTAATCACCACAATTTACAAATTAAAATAGTTTTCTTGTGTGGATTACAGGACTTAGTAAAATATTTTTTGTATTAATTAGTGTGCAAAATAAATGGTTTATTGCTCTATTTGTTTTATTCATCTGCAATCACCTAAAATAAAGCTTCGGTCTAGCATGAGAAAAAACTCTTTTTCAAAGGGATAAGTTCAACAACTTATAATATTACAATTACTTTTGAGTAGGACAGATTAACCTGTATGTCAATTGCTCGAATTTGTATATGGCAGCTTTAACCTTAAAATTGACCGTATACAAAGATGATCTGCTGGTACAAGAAAATAGCGTAATTGAACAAAAAATGCCAATAATTGAGAAAAAGCCTCAGGTAAATGCAGTGCAAATAATATGACGTAATTTCCTGCTAACCTGGTTTTGTTTCAGTGATGTAGGGACGCTGAAATCTGCATTTGTTTAACTTCCTGCAAAACGGTCCAAATCTCTGGTTCAAATCGCAAAATCAAAAAACGGTATCTCAATGAAACCTCCCTGGAACTATTGTGGGAACTGAAATATGCTTCTACACCTCGTACAAACTCTAATCTTGATGAAACCCAAATCTAGTGGACCTTATGCAACTGCTTGCCTGTGAAATTTACCTTGCAAAGTCGGATTCGTATGATAGATTCACACGGCCCCCACGGCCCAAACTTGGTGATGGCCCCCTGCTCCAAATTTCTGCACCTAGGCACTCAGGAGGGTCTGCTCCAAACGTAGCACATACATTTCTAGCTGGCCGATGTTTCTAACTATTCGAAAATTGGCCTCGATGTTAACCGCACTTGGGCTAATCTTGCAGCCTGCTATCCCTCTTCACTGGGATCTGTTACCACGACGAAAATTACACACAAAGGTGCTTTTCAGACTGGTGAATATGAAAAACTACTTTTTTGCTCACACAGAAAACTTTTATATTTGAAAGTTTACATAAAACTTGGAGCACTTCTTGCATCCAACACCAATTTTACAAGGCTTGATTGGTTATTGACAACAATTGAATGTCCCGTTCTCTAGAAACAAAGATTTACAATTGTTCTATGAAATAAGTTTTGATATAATGTTTTTATTTAAGAACTAAACTTTATTTTTCTTGGAAATTGCTAATCGTAGAACTTTAACTTTAAATCTCTGCTTTTTCACAATTAGTTTTTAAATTCACTGTTTCACAAGTTTATAATAAGCACTTCACAATTGTTTGTGTCCTATAATAGGTTGCCTTATCTTGCTCTTTGCAATATTTGCTGCCTTGCACTGCTTTGCACCGTTTCATTACCAGTCAGCTGTCTTGCTGTTAGTTGGTGATATAATTTTTAATACCAACGTTCATATAATTTTTGCAACTTCACAAACCGTCTCTGTACCATGTTAAATTCACATTATTGTATTGACGTTAACAAATAGAATCTGCCAGCTACATAAATTAAGGTGCTTTTGCCATTCCAAACATCAATTCTGAATAAAACGTTAAACGTAACCCTTTTGATTTCGCCTTATCTAATCCTAACCTTTCTCAATCAAATTATAGTTACTGCTAATCATATTACGTGCATTTATTAGTGTAAAATACTGACTATCTTGCAATACACAAAACATTAATTTTGTGCTTATTTTGACATTCTTTAATTTTCGTGTTAGTTAGGCAACCAGAACTGCTGTGGGCAGTAAACCATTGCAGTATACCTGGTGACAATGAGACTAGGGCCATGTTTATATCTTCTTTATTTATGAATCGATTTGGATAAAATTTTATACCAAGATACTAGACATAATTTGTGATTGGCTGATAGATACAGTCAAAATGACTGACTTCCGGTTTTACCGGAAATTATACTAACTTTGATTTTTTAAATGGAACACCCTGTATATTTTATGTTTTTCTGAATTTACGAGTCAAATTACATATGACAGTGTTGCCAAATTTCAATTCTTTTAAACAAAAAAATTATTTTTTTAATTTTTATATTTTACAATAGAAGGCCTTGACTTGGAAAAATCTATTCTAATTGACTCTAGCAACTCTTAACAATAGCTATTTTATTAATAAGGTCAATAACAAATCTTTAATAAAAGAATATAATTTTCTAAACTCGTTTTTTAAGAAAAAGTCACTTTTTTTTAATTGCACCTACTAAGGGCCATCTTGCCATTGGATAGAAAATGTAATTACCAATCTAACGATATGTATCATGCACTACTTTATCTTTATCTGAAACTGAAAATGAATGAATTAATTATTTGTTTAAATCTATTTAAAAAACCAATGTTAGTGTCACTTCCGGTGAAACCGGAGGTGACACTAACTTTGGTTCTTTAAACCGATCACTTTATATGTTTTGTTTTCGGAATCTACGACTCAAATTACATACACCAGTGTTGCCAACTTTTGCTTTGGTATTATTAGTTATTACATAAAAATATTTAAAAAAAAATTAATTAATTAATTTTCAGTTTCAGATAAAGATAAAGTAGTGCATGATGCATATCGTTAGAATGGTAATTAAATTTTCTGTTTAATGGCAAGATGGCCCTTGGTAGGTGCTATTTAAAAAAAGTGACTTTTTTTTTTAAAACGAGTTTAGCAAATTATATTCTTTTATTAAAGGTTTGTTATTGACCTTATTGATAAAATAGCTATTATTAAGAGTTGCTAGAGTCAATTAGAATAGATTTTTCCAAGTCAAGGCCTACTATGGTAAAAAATAAAAATTGAAAAAATACTTTTTTTGTTAAAAAAAAATGTAATTTGGCAAGACTATTATATGTAGTTTGACTCGTAGATTCAGAAAAACATAAAATATACAAGGTGTTCCATTTGAAAAATCAAAGTTAGTATCATTTCCCGTAAAACCGGAAGTCAGTCATTTTGACTATATCTATCAGCCAATCAGAAATTATGTCTAGTATCTTGGTATAAAATTTTATCTAAATCTATTAATAAATAAAGAAGATATACGCATGGCCCTAGTCTCATTGTCACCCGGTATACCTACTTTAACTTAAAGTTAAAAAAATGAAGATGATTGCTCAAAAATGTAAATGTAAACAAGTGATATTTTACTAAAAAAGGTGTTCTTTCTAGAATAATATTTCTTTCCGCTAACTTCGTTAAGTTGTGAGGTACATTTTTGTATGTTTATGGGTCGACTAGTAAGAGCGATATAGAGAGTAAAACAAATGGTAGCGGAGGAAAAGGAATTTATAAAGGTGGCAATAAATAAATAAAAATATGAAACGAATATGAAAGGGAGACGGGTAAGGATTTCCACAAATTGGATGCAGAAATAATGGAATTGACCTTGGATAAGAGATGGAAAATATTCAAGGAAACGTACGAGTGGTAGCAATCGGTTGAATAAGAATGGTGGACAAGCAAAGAAAGATAACAAAGTGATAGAGTAATGACGTAAAACAGGAGGTGAAACGGTGAAAGAAAAGAAAAAAATCTGTAAGAAATAAATGCGGACTGGATCACAATAATTACAATACCAATTCAGAAAGTATAAGATGTAGGTATTTCAGAAAGTGTATCTTGTAATTCAGATTAGTAAATTGTATTTAAGAAAGTGTAAATTGTAATTCAGAAAGAGTTAATTGATATGTAGAAAGCCTCAATTATAATAGAGAAAGCACCAATAATTGTAATTCAGAAACCGAAGAATGATCTTTATGAAAAATTACTTTACATATAAATACGAATATTTAAGGGTGTGAATCTACATGAAAAATTAATGATAGTTTGCTTGATAAAATATGGTCCAAAAATGTTCCGTTGCGAAAATACGGCGTGTTAAAGTTTTAGGAAAAAAATGGAAATTAATTAATATTTTCGAAGCCGCTTGAGATATTTCAGTGGAATTTAGTACGTAGCGTCAGTTAATAAAGCTGCATATTTAAAAAAAAATATTTTCAAATTTAACAGTGGCGTTCGTACGGGCAGCGACTTAGATATTTTTGAAGAAAAAAATGGTACGCCAATGGTTTTTTCTAAAATAAAAAATATTTTTGAATATACCGTTTAATTTGAAACATAAGAGCGAAAGAAGTCGTGAAGAAAGCAGAACAGAAAAGCTGTGAAGAGTTTGACAAAGAGCGAAACGAAGCGTAGATATAAGATACACAAAAGGGTGTTTTGGACTAGAATAAGAATAATGAGGGGAAATCAACGAAAAGAAATCAGAGGAGTAAAAGATAAAAATAATCAGGCCAAGACAGATAAAAGTGAAATATTGGAAATATGGAAAGAATACTATTCATAGAAGTTTGAACAACAACTAGGCACTGAAGAGATGAAGATAAATCAAGGACAGCGGGAAGGTGAAGTAGAACAAATAGAAGCTGTTTAGGTATTTTTAGAATTGCGCATTATATTTGTAATTACTAGATTTAAGCGGCCTAGTGGCCTACCTGATATATGTCAGATGGTGTGTTACTTGTTATTGTACTTTTCATCGGACAACCATATACCTACTACCTTCTATACTGCTGATGCTCAGGTAGACCTCGTAGCAGTCATGGGAGTGCACATATATATTGCTATGATAATGTTGCTTGGTATGGTACACGTAAATTAAAAAATCTGGCGTGATACACGCACACAACTTCCTTTTACAGGGATCTTATAATTGGCCAAAAATTTGATTTTAAATCTTTAAGCATTTGTCAAAAATTTAAAAAAATTACAAATTCTACAAAAACGGTGCAAAATAGAGCGTTAGGTGGAGAGACAAATTTTCTCTAGAATTTTAAGTTGAATTCAAAAATGTAATAATATACCGGGTGTTCTATTTAAAATAGGAGTTAATAAAAAAATAGAAAAAAAACAAAAGAAACCCATTTTAGAAGTATTCAACTGGAAAATCACCTATCTCACATTAATACACATTAAAAATGTAATAAAAATAAGAAGTTTGAAAAAAATCGTTACAGCCGTTTTTGAAATAATCGAAAAAAACTGAAAAATCACAAGAGTAAACACCTACTTCCAGTTATGCAATTTTCTTCAAAAGCTTGCTGTCGCATCTACATAGTACACAAAACTTATATATGAAGTTTCAACCCCACACCTCTTTTCGTTTTTGAGATATTCTGTTCACAGACACACAGACAGACAGACAGACAGACACACAGACAGACAGACAGACAGACAGACCAATAAAAAAAATGTTTTTTGGGATCAGGGGACTCTAAAACGTGAAGATCTGTTGAAAACTCAATTTCGAGTTTTTGGGAGAATCCAATACTTCCTTTATTGCAAAAGGAAGTAAAAATCTAAATTAATTATTTGACTTGCTAAATACAGATACCCTCTATACCTGAGAATTTATTTTGATACCTGTCTTAACATGAATAAATAATGTATTCTGGGTATACACAGCGAAGTTTTCATTAGCAAACACTTTATGAGACTCTTTTTTTACGCATGAGCAACTCAGGGTTAAAAAAAGCATATTATTTAAATGAAATGAGTACCGAAACGAGAAAGCTTTGTTTTAATGATTAACATTTCCAACTCCCATTCTTGCCAGTTTGATTGTAGAGCTCAGCGATTACAATAAAATATTTCGCAATTAATAGAGCACATAGCATAGAATAAATACACTAACTTTTTTACTCTCCGCCACTGGTTGAAGCTCCGCTAAAAACTGGAACCGCATGGCTATGCTCAGAAGTTCAAAATGTTTGCTGCCTGTATCTCGTTCACCGACCAATTTCTTTCAAGAAAGCTGTATAAGTTGCTCCAGCGATCAAACTTGGATATCAACAATCACAAATACTCGACACTGTTTATTCTCACGTAAGTGACAGTTAAGCAAAACAAATTACAACTACGTCTCCAAAAACAGATAATTTAACCTAAAAACAGAAGTATGACCGACATGGGTTTATGTCGTTAAAAATTGGTGAAGTATCTCGAAAACTCAGTGCGGGTTCTATTTATACCTTCGGAAAACAAAATAATACTACAGTCAGGCATTGGTTTAAATGTACGTAAGTTTTTTAACAATTGTTCAACGATACGCAAAATTTTATAAACAAAAGGCTGTTGCAATTTGGAAAATACGCATCAATTAATTACATAAAATCTTTAAATCTAAATATAAAACTAATTGCATTGCCGGTTTCAGCGCATTTCGAATTACAAATGCTCCGAAATTCAGCTTTCTTCGCACTCGTGTCCATGTCAATGTTTTTAGCACAACCAGGCTCTGTTCCACGCTAAAACTCAGATGTACTGCCGGAAAAGTGGACCCACACCTTTGCTGCATCTGTGTGAGTGTTATCTTTAAGGGGATAATTTTTTTCCACGGAGTTCTATACCATCATAAGATGTGCTACTGCGCCCTGCACTTTTCGCCTGATATAACGAAGTCCAGTGTATGAAACTTCAAACATTTTCTAAACACCTCCTTCAAGCGTGTCTCCGATCTGCAGCTTGCGCGGCTCCATCCATGTAGCATATTCACTGCCCGATCTGACTTGTCATGGCTCCAACTTCTCTGCTATGTGAACTCGTAGCTCTCATGTGTGCAGTACTCAATTTTCTGCGTTTGTAGGCTCCCAATTAAGGACACACATCCTGCTCCTTGGCTATTTCCATCGACTTCTACAGTTCGAATCCCAAACTTTGAGTTGTCGATGATCTCGGCCCAGCGGACCTCGGACCAGCTCTGGTTTCAGCCTTCAGCTGACAGTAACGGCCCCATATGCCTTCCAGTGCTCTGAATGTATGGTTCCTGGTGTTGTAATCCGGTTTTATGCACCTTTTTAAACGTAATTATACCGTATGTTAAGTTTTTTATAATACACTTTTTAACACGCACTGAATCGCCCAAAACTTTGTTCAAATGTGTTATTCTGTGCTCCATCGAACTAATATGTGGCCGTGTTCGGTTTTCTGGCTCTTTGTGTGGCGAAAATTGGGATTCTCAAGTGTATTATAGCTTGGTATTGCTGAAGATACCCTCAAATTCTTCCGAAAACCGTGAAAATACCTTCGAAACGCAATTGATGTTACGTGAAATGTAATTTGCATGTGTTTTCTCTAAATTGGTATGAGTTAATTGCTCATTAAGAAGAAGAATCTCCTAAATCTAACTTTTAAACAAACTTATGCCCTAAATTTGATTATTTACAATTAATCTATAAATCCCACAGCAGGGAATATTTGTGTTGTTGATTATCCTTTGAAAATAAACTTTGTTAGTTACTTATTACACAATAATGTGTATGTATTTATCTTTGTCTTAATTACGCTGCCAATCCTGAAGCAAAAGCGCCAAAAGTTACATTGTCAAAACGTTATATGTCATGATCTCATGATAGATACGTCAAACTGATACCAATCTCGTATTTTCAATTAATTTCAAAGTAATAGGCATACCTTACGCATTGTAGAAAGTTTCTATAGGATCTTCCAAGTTTTTCTGTGTTGGTTTTGATAAAAATTTTCATTTAAAGGTCGTTTTGTCACACCCGCCGCTTGCGTTGATTATTAAAAAATTATAAGCGCAGTTTTTGTTAATCAACGTAGGCGACAGTCACACACGATATACTTCAGCAACATGACTATAATTTGCAAGAGTTCTTCGCATAGTTCAAGATCAAGATGTAATTTAGTCCTCTCTGACTTATGTTAGTTCATTTGTTGCAATGGGTATGTATCAAGTTATGGCAAACTTCAATTTGATCATAGCATGCTGCGAATGAGTTTTTTAAAACACACGATATTTGTTTAACTTGGATATTTAATTATTATTGGAAGGTACGATTTCAAAACGTTGTTTTTTAAATTTCAAAGGGTTAACACGTGTTTTCCTTTCGCTCAGTGGATTTCCAATAGTGTGCTAATAATAAACACGGGGTGTTTAAACGATGTGGTGTTTATGGAAGCCTACCGAGAGTCATAATCGTAGAAATTGGCTTACGATCACACGTTTGCACCTGGCATAAGTATTCGAAGTCAGTAAAAATCCAACTGCACTGTGACTCTACAACAATGGTCCGAGGCTGAATTTGGGTAGCATCAACCCCTTGCAGCAGTCCCTATTAAGTTTTCCTCAGTTTAGGTGCCCATCTGTAATTACATAATAAGGCGTTTACTAAAATGGGAATACCTCCCAGGGATTTGCTTAAGATAAGAAACGTTAACTTAATTAGCAAGTATCTTGGCTGAATGTTAATGTGTTTTTTTAAACTTAGCAGTGCTCTTTGTGCTGCTATATAGAGATTTCATGTGTGTGACCTACGTTTTATTTTTGCCAACGTTTACTAGGATGTGTTTAATGCGTTTATTATATATGGAGACAGTTAGAGATGGCACAGTCGAGGTTTTATGTTTTAATTCAAGCTGTCTTCTCGCTATATACAGGGGCCTCCATTATTTGATATGCTTTTGCCGGATTTTTTAATTGAGTTTTGAATTTTGTAAATTGATTTATGTGTTGCGTGATTGTAGTTACATTGTAGATTGCCTGTTTGGCACTGTCAGTCTTTTGAAAGATTAAGAAACCCCATGTGTAATCTAATATTTAGGTTCCTTTGAATAAAAGTGTCAGTTATCTAAATAGTAAGGAACCACACCCTTCAGGCGCGTTGAATTTACAAGTTGTGTTTAACCTTTGAGCGGACAATTGTTAAGAGCTTGTAAAAGCAAAGTTGCACTTAAGTAGCCGAAGCAATTAAGCGTTTACTGACAAACCATTAAGCCTCCACGTAAGTAGTTTGTACCACACCCAAACTGCTTCGGCCATAAACTGAGTGGATCCATTGAGCTAAGGGTTGAGTTTCACGGTGGCGCCTTGGCATTTTATCGTAATTGTTACAGTCCTAGGACAGAACTGGACTTCACGAGTAACGTGAACCACACCCTCCCACGAGCTAGCTGTGGACGATCAGGTGCTTTACTATCGTTGTCTCCCAACGCAAACCAACTTGTGGTAAGTGCAGTCCAGTGTTATCGTAGCATCCTGTTAATACCGCAACACATTTCCAGCTTGTCAAAAAATAATGAGAAACATCAGATTGTTTTAAAACTTTTTTTAATTTTGTGCGAGCGTAGATAAAATATTGTGCAATACAAGTGTGATAATGCATTATTAACATACTTGTGTGATTACACAACTCAGATGTTGCAAATTTCACAAGTTTCATCTAATAAAACCCGCAAAAAGTTTTGAAAAGGTTGTATTTTACTAGGAAAAGAATGAAAACATAGAGCTTGAACATGACCTTAACAATACGAGTGCCAGTTCAAGATTAGAGCTCGAAGGCAAACATATCACAGAGCTGCAGACTATTCCTATCTAAGTTTTCGGAGCTGATTACAGTTATCGCATCGTCAGATTTCTTATGAATAATCTATTCTAATATTATAACTTTTGCCTTATAAAAAGCTTTAATAAGATCCCAATACTTTAATAAAGCTTAAAATCAAACGTGTACGTTTATTATTTTATCTTCAACATAATCTGTGTTTAAGAATTCAATACGTTTGATTTTCAGGGAGTTGCGCCTACAGTAAAAGTACAATAATTAACTTATGGCTAATAATAGTACATTACGCAACTAGGTTGGAATAGTGATGTTTCACTGCCATAAAAGTTCAGTAAAAACCACTTTTCTAACGCGTTTCGTATACTATTTAATCGCATTTCAAATAGAAATGTAAAACAATCAATTTTTATATAAAAGTGACATTAAATTCCAAAACATAACCAAACCGAGTAGAAATAGTTACTAGGTACTGGAACACAATAAGCAGCTCCAGTTGATGTTGTGCATTTGACAACACTGAAGTGTATTATTGGGTCACTGTCAGTCCTATGTTGAATTTGAGGTTAGCAGTTAGGTTTGCGTTAGCCCTTGTACCGTTTTGAACGAGGGGCTTATAAAGCGTCGACTAGCTCTTATAACTATCGGCAGAATATGGCGTGGTGTAAGGATCAGGCTAAGAAATGCTTCGGGCTTTTACAATTGAACAGTAGATTAATAACAGAATTGGGTGCATGTCGTTACTCACAACAAATTAAACAAACCTAGCTAGCAAAATAAATCAACACCTACCTTGTAAGCTTCGCTGCATACCTCAATCTAAATGTAGTAAAGCAAACAACAACAAATACAAACAGTAACAGTCAAAGGAATATTTAATATTCAAATATAAGCCAAGGTTGGCGTCACCAACTCACACAAACATGTAATTGTATAACGGGACAAAACAGACAACACAACATGTTAAAAACTTTAATTCAATGTAGCATTTCCAAACTCGCCAATTATATCTTAAATTACAACTTCAGGCTAACACCTGTGCAATTGCAATTGACATAAACCCACAACGCCAAGGGCACTATCTGAGATATCGTATATTTTCCTATTTCAGCAATTTCGAATTATTTAAGTACTCGCTTTTTTAGCGCTAATAAACAATTGAGCCAAAAGATTGATTTGACACGCTCAGTTTGAGTTGCTAAAATCTTAGTAGCAACTGACTTAAGTTGCGGCATAATGCCTTTGTCGTTAAAAAACATGCTGAAAAGGGCATGCACTTACAATTAATTAATGGCTGAAGCCCAGCACTCGGCAGAGGAGTCCTGTTTTTTTGCATTTTCCATGAAGACTCAAAGCAACTTGACTGCATGATTCTTACTATCCCAGGTCGCCAATAAAAAAAGGAAGCACCACATACCTGGATTTCCTGGTTACGTACAGACGCGAAATCGGGAAACTGGTCAGCTTCATAAGAGCCAAAACTATAGATCAAGGTTGCTGAATTTACTCCTTCGTGAGAACCCACAATAGCCCGTAGCGGCTGAATTTTACCCCGTAGCTGCTGGTCTAAATATTAAAAATTAGATTGAGAAAATAAGCTCGCAGAAGCATTCTTACCAAACGGTGTTCTCGGACTAATTATTCAGAACATGCATCGCGGTGATTTCGAGGATCGAAAAGGCGCAGAGCAATCCAACCTAAATAACGCAAATTAGTACGCAAAGAATAAAATTAGAAGAATGCTCCTACCAATGCTGAATGCACCCGCCCGCTAAACCAACGCTATAGCGGCCCGCTTGCACAAAACAAGAACGGCCTCTCGGAAAATCAAGACAATTTTAGCTATTCTGCTGTTTTACCAGCCTACTCGATCGAAATGCCAGAAACAAGCCTCGTCTCGAAACTGTTGCTGTATCCTGTAATGGTTGCTCTGGTGTAAAGTATCACTCTACATAACGATTTTGAAATATTAGTATATTACCATTAGAGGATTGTAATTTACATAATCAATAGGTTTGAATGTATATTTTTGGGAATTGAGTTTATCTGGTCTTTAAGTAGTTTTTGAGTGTTAACGGGAATGCCAAAACTATTTATGAAATATTGATGTGTTTTGATTTAGAAATTACTAATTGGTCAATACTTGGAATTTTCAAGTCAACAACTTTATTTGAAGTAGTTTTAGCCAAAAACAACATGTGCTCATGGTTTATTAGAACAATGCAATCTGGGCTTAAGTGCAGATAATTCCTTTTTAAATTTTCTGTTATTAGATTTAATCTAATATTAAAATTCTAACACACTCACTGACAGATAATCAGAAAATATTAATAATCGCAAAAGCTAAAAGCGTGAAAATTGCAGGCTTTATCTATTTATTGCGTAGACACCCACTAAGACAATGATTTCCGAAATTCCATCCCCAAGGGGTATGAAAGGGGTAAAAATGGAGTGAAAATGATTCTTATTGATTGTTGTTTTATCCGCTTGACCGACAGCCTAGGGAGTTGAAATTCGGCATGTCAGTTTTTCTTCTAAATAGGGTTAAGCAGGTTTCAGGTGTTTTTGAAATTCATTCCCTAAAGAGTTTATATGGCGTAGATGTGTTTTTCTAAAGATCGTCATAACGTGGCAACTGCTGTCGGGAATATAGATGTATTTTAAAAGTTTTTATAAAGCGTTTTAAGTATTTTTTTAAAATTTTACCCTTAAGAGGAGGTAAAAGTGAAAAAGGGGTGGGGTCTTAAGAACTACAAAAGTTAGAAACACCAGAATTTTCCACTTACTGCATAGACACCCACAAAAACAAGTTTTTCGAAATCCAACCCCAAGGTATGAAAGGAGTAAAGGCGTTTTTTTTAAAATTATTTATTGCGGTTCTATCCGCTTTACCTACCGCTTAGGAAGTTGAAATTTGGCCAAAAAGTTCATTTTAAATGGAGCTATACCATTTTAAGAGTTTTTCCGGAAATCATTTTCCAAAGGGGGTTAAATGAGGTAGGTGTGTATTTCTAAAGATCGCTACAAAGCGGACACTACTTTTCGTAGGAATCTGGCATATTATTTCCCTTTTACAAATCGAGTCAAACCACTTCACGCCCCAAAGAGGTAAAATGAGGTAGATATGTTTTTCTAAAGATCGTTACAAAATGAAAACTTCTGCAGATAGAAAGTTTAACTTCGGCAAATCAGTTCCTTTTACAAATTGGGTTTTTTGTAATTTACTCCCCAAAAGGGTTAAATGGGGTAGGTGTGTTTTTCAAAGATCGTCATAAAGCAGAACTACTGCAAGTACCAAACTGAAATTCGGAATATCAAACAATTTTTAGAGTTTTTTAAAATTAAACTTCCCAAAGGGGTTAAAAGGGTAGGTGTATCTTTCCAAAGATCGTCACAAAGCTGGAACTACTTACTGCAAGTAACGAATTGGAATTCCGCATATCAATTCATTTTAGAAATTGGGTCAAATCGCTTTCAAGGTTTTTTGGAATTCACTCCCCAAAGAAGTTAAATGGGGTAGATGTTTTTATAAAAATTGTTACAAAACGGAAACTACTGCAGGTGGGAAGTTTAGCTTTGGTAAATCAGCTCCTTTATAATGCGGGTTAAACCATTTTTGGGATTTTTGAGAATTTGCTCCCCAAAGGGATTACATGAGGTAAATGTACTTTTCTCAACATCGTCATAACGAAACAATTGCTGCAATTGCTTTTACAAATAGGATTACAGTATTTTTTTTTTGATTTTCGGAAACCATCTCCCAAAGAAGTTAAATGTTTTTCTAATAACCGCCATAGCGCGTAAAATGCTGCAAGTAGGAAGTTGAAATTGTTACAGTCAGTTCCTCTTACAAATACGGTCAAATATTTTCAGAGATTTTTGGATTGAACTCTCTAAAAGGGTTAAATGGGGTAGATGTGTTTTCTAATGATCTTCATACGACGGTAGCAGTTTCTTTTACAATCGGGTCAAATCATTTGGTCGAAGTTTTTACATCACCCCCGAAATGGGTTAAATGGGGTAGATGTATAAAGGTTGTTACAAAGCAGTAACTAATGCAGGTGGGAAGTTGAAATTCGGAAAATCAATTCTTTTTATAATCGGATCACACGAAATCCATCTTCCAAAGGAGTTAAATGAGATACATCTGTTTTTATAAAGATCGCCATAGGGGATAACTATTGTTGGTACTAGGAAGTTTTACTCCTCCGAAAATGTAAATTTTATTGGAAACATTCTTCGATTGCTTTTGCAAAATACGAAACATTGTGTTGCTTGGCGGTTATTGTCATTACGTTTACACTTACGATTTATGCTACTTAATTTGTTGTTAGTGAATTGTGTGCTGCTGTGTGTTACGTTGTTATCATTAATTGCAGGGAGCCTCGCGATCCTTAGGGATTCTACGGTTTAATAGAAGGTTGATAGACAATTGCAATTTTTAGACTGTAATTTTTTAGTATAATTCGGACATTCTACGGCTTTATTTTTTCTGATGTTTTAACTGTAGGGATTTGATTTTGGTTTTTTGACACTTTGTTTTTGAAATTAGATTTGAAGATGAAGAATCTTTTGGTGAATGGTGTGGAGATTCCACATCAAATAATGAGGATATCTGCGATGGCGGATGCCCCTTTTATTCCATGTCTTTCGTCATATTTGACACACATGTACCTACTAGGCATGAGCTTAGAAGCACAAGATGTGAACTACATAGTCTTCCACTGGAAGAGTTTTCAGGTTGCAAGTTTCAACCAGCATGGGGACAACTACCCCGGCGATATGTCTCGGGGGAGGGGCAACAATGTTTGGTCATTTTGGAATGTCAGATTTCCTAATACCGTTAATCTGATTTTCACTTTTTGAAATCGATGTTCAAAACGGTACGATAAAAATGTACCAAAGTTGGAAGGTGTCCAAGCGTAGATGATTGCACAGAAATACATTTTTATCCCAGTATAACCAGCTTTATTTCAGCAAACTCACAATATAATTTCTGAAGGTTGATCAACAGAAATCAGAATAATTCTAGAGTTAGGATATTCACATGAAGTGAAAATACATCCCCAGAAGGAACAAATCTCACCAGATCGGTGCCATAAAATGGCAGCCGAAATCATACTAACAATCTATTTTGAAATTTAATAGAATCCCCTAAAGCTCAAGGATTTTCAAAATACCAAAAATACAAAATGAGGGTAGGCAATCAACATACAGTCAGGAATTGCGGCAACTCGAGACATTTCCTGAACTTGCAATTTAATTGTACCGTAAATCAAAACTATACGTAACAACTCTCTGTATGTCCGAATGCTATTTCAAAAGGTGTTAAATTAATAAAATAAACACTGCTGGAGCCTGTAGTTTGAATCTGACACAATTCGTTGAAAGTGAAAGTCTCACTGGTGACTTGGGGAAGAGCATATCTTCGACCAACATTGTCGTGTTAGTTTCTCTCCAAGGCTGCTTACGATGGCAGATTAGCTGTCGAAATATTTGTTAAATATATTTGTGGTCAAGGACGTTTTTAACGGAGAGTGTGTTAAATCAAGGTTAGAATGTATCGTCTGATTGTATAGGGTGAACAAATAAGATGCAATATCGAATGTTTTGGTGTTCAGATATATTCGTTAATAGTCTAAATCCTATGTTTAGAAGAATCGTCGAATGTAGCCGTTAAATGAATGAGTTCGATTGGTGGTGGTAAGGAGTTGCTGCTTGTTAAATTTTTCATCGGCACTAATTGTATCAGGTGCATATATTGCAACAATTTAATGCCCACAGCAATTCTGGTTGCATAACTAAGACGAAAATGAAATAAAGCTTCAGATAGGCACAGAATTGATATTCTGTTTATTGCAACATTAAATAACTGTTGTACACTAAGAAATGCACAAGATATGATTAGCAGGAGCCATAATTTGATTGACAGAGGTTAGCATTAGATTAAACAATATCGAAAGGGTTACATTTAACTTAAATTTTATAAAATGTGCTCGTTATGGCAGATGTACTCAAATTATGTCGACTTACAGAGTTAATATTGCAAAGTTTGATTTGATCAGCCAGCAAACGGCTAACGCAGCTGACGGGCAAAGAAACGGTGCAAAGCAGAACTAATCAAGCATAGATTGCAAAGAGCAAGATAAGGCAATCTACTAAAGAATAAAGACATTTGTAAAGTGCTAATCAAAACTTGTGAAAAACAGTGCAACTAATGCGAAAGTGTAAAAGCAGAGATTTAAGTTACTAAGTGCTACGAATTGACAATTAACAATTGGAAAACGTATAGCTTCTAAATAACATTGTATCATTTCTTACTTCCAAGAACAATTGATGTATTAGTTGCTAAGTTACCCGATGTTCAATTTTTATTATTGTCAACCCAAGCCATACAAAATTTGAGCTGTGTGAAAGTTAGGCTCACAGAATATTGTAAATTTTCAAATATAAAAGTTTTCTGTTGAAGTCGAAAAGTTTTTTTTAATATGCTTAGGTATGCAGAGCATCTGTGTGTAACAATTCTTTGTGCTAAAATATCCAAGTGGAGAGGGATCTGTGTTGCAAGATTTGATCAAGTGCGTCCAACATCGGGGCCGTTTTCTACTAGTTCCGGAGCAGAGGTCGGCTGAAATTTGAACCCAGCGTGTATAGCAGACCCTCTTTGGTGCCAATGTCTAGAGATTTGGAGCAGAAAGCCATCACCAAGTTTATTAGAGCTGTGGCGTTCCTTTATTTCGCGAACCAGCATCGAAGCCCATCTTATAAGGTAAATCGCAACAAGAAAGCAAATCCGGAGTCCTATTAGCTGTGGGCTGCTTCAAGAATAGACAATTTACAAGGTTCAGTACGAGTTTTCCAGCCTTAGGGTTGTTGCAGAAGGTTTTTAGCACAATAGCGTCAGCTGATTTTACGGGTGGCGACAAAATTTTACCCCAGAACCAAAAATTGAAAACAATTGCCAAGTCGGCGTCCTTGTGACGTCAGAGAAACAAAACGATTAGCCGTGTTACGTCGCAATTGCATTGCATATTTACCTGACGCGAATGCGTTGGTTGTTGGCATTTTGAGTTCAAATTACGCTAATTTTTACGATCATTCATGTCTGTTTACGCTGTCAAGTTATAGGTTAAACTGTCAGATACAAGAAGGTCGGGTATTGGCCATACTTGAATAAAATCATACTCAACAGTAAATGCTATACTGGGTGTTAAAACTTAACCCTTTGAAAAGAGTGTTCTCATGCAATAGCCGGAGAATTATTTAAATTAAGTTGCCAATAAATAAAATAGTAAAGGCAATAAATCATTTATTTTACAAAGTAATTATCACAAACATCTCTTTAATGAGCTCTGAGATTTCACAATATTGAATTCTGATTAAAACTATTAATTTGTGGTGATAAGCCCTTATTTATTTATTTATATTAAAAAGCCTTATTAGAGGGCCATCATTACAATATATATATTTACACAATTGTTCGATAATGTATGTTAAATTATGCAATTTAATGGGTGTTGAGAAGCTTATTTAATTGGATTTCTATTGTACTTTTGCTTCTTGGGAGTTTATTGAAATTTATTTCCATGATTAGTTGCTGTGATAATTCTCATGACATCTTGTTTGTTTAAAGGTTTAAATTTCGGTTTTGGTGCAAAACATTTTGGTGGGCATTTTGAAAATGTCTAGAATTATTAGAATAAAATTTGTTTTCTCATTGCATGATTTGTGTTAGGTACAAAACTATTCAATCTGTTATTTTAAACATAATGCCCAACTTTAAATTTACTTGAATAAATATTTAAACTTTACTAGAATAAAAGAGACTTGAAATATATATGTGAAAATTGACTGCTTACGTCATTACTTCTTTGATCTGCAATAGGTCGGAGCGACCCCAATGATCTGGTGTCCTCGATCGACTGTGATCTCGATGAAATCTGCCAGCGGCAATGCTTACCGGGGCGATGCTTATCTTATCCCGTCAAAGACCTCACTGCTTGGGAGGGGTTGTTTTTTTTTTACTTTGACCTGTCGGTTTTGTTGATCTTCTACTTGCTTGCTTTTCCCTTGGGCTATGCTTAATCTTTTGAAGGTGTCGCCGCTTGAACCGTTAGGTTTTCGAAAATGCGGTAAAGTATTAAAATAGGTACACGAAAAATGAGTCATTTCTGCAGTATTCGTTTTTCGCTATGAATCCCAACGACTGCGCCAGTTTCGTCTAATAAAAACCGACGCACGTTTTAAAAAACTTTATTTTACTATGAAACGAATTAAAACATTAAAAATGTTGTTACCAATGCGAGTGCTAATTCAATATTGAAGCTCGAAGGCAAACACACCAGGAAGTTTCAGATTAATCTAAGTTATGCCACCTCAAAGCAGATTACAGTTATCGCTTTCTCAGGTTTCATAACATTTGTAACTCCAATAAAAGTGGTTCAAATTAGAAAAGGTCAACGCACACATAATTTATAATTAAAGATAAGCATTCTATTTTAACATGTAGGTAATTTAAATACTCACCTTTGGAAGATATTTGCCTGGTAATTAAAATTTGGCTTGAAAGAAATAAGAAATAAAATTATAATCCACTACAGAAAATAAGTATATTTAAGTGAGCCTTAAATGGTAAGTACAACAGTAATACTGCACGTTTCATTAATAATTACACACCAAACTAACATTTCATCGACATAAAATACATAATACTTTACAATCATGTATGTATTAAAAAACATATATATTCAATTATACATATACAATATAAAAACAAATAATATGACAAAATACTAATTATACAGTTTTCATATTTTTAATTGAGAAAAAAGTGCATAGGTACTTAAAAGCTAATGAAGATTCAATAGGTACAGAATTAAAAAAGTAAATAACTTAAAATTAACAATGCGGACTAATAGAGATCTTTTGTTTGTAAAGTCGGAAGCAAATTAAAAAAAACAGCCTCCACCCAACATCTGTTAATCTATGTTGATTAAATAAACTGGTTTGGAGAAATTTAAAGTGGGCATTCGTAGTACTATTGTTTATTACATATAAAATAACTCTAATTGTAGTAATCAACATATTAACCAGTTATCAATAACAAATTAACTTGCAAATGCAAAAGAAAAAGCAACATAACCTCGAAAACGAAACTGACTGATATTCGATTTTCCATTAAACAATGTTGCCGGTTTTATTTATGAGAGGAATGCAACTTTGGCGATTTTTAAAAAATACTTCCGACGTTAGTATATGTACATACATGTTTAGCATGAGAAGATTGTTGACAACCAATCATTACCTACTACACTGCTATGTGTTGATTTCTGCGAAGAAATAAATGAGGTTAAATGAATAATACTGGCCATTAACAGGATATAGATTAACATTTCTCTTAAAAATTACTAACAACTACGTTAAAATGTCCCAATTATTTTTTAACAGAAATTTGAAAAGCAATTACAAAACAGTCTGATGTTGATTGCTATAGTTTATAAATAGGTGTTTATCTTCTGTGGACAAACCAATAATTCTGACTTAAAAATGCCATAGAGATTTCAATTTACATTAAAAAAATATTTGGTTTCGAATTGTATTATCTATCTGCACAGCGATATTAAAACTGCTTTTCCGACTTGCTAATATTTAACTCCGCTCACTTGTTACAATTTCACGGTCCTGCATCGTTTTTCACCATTTCAAATAGAAATATATAATCGCCATACACAGCAACATCCAAATGATGTCAATAATTTTTGTGTAACTAGTTCTACAAACTGATAGTATCAAGGGTACCTGTATGAATTCCTGTTATGGTTTACACGATGATTTGCTACCACCCAAAATCTCATGAATTTCTTCAAAGCTCTTCTTTTTTGTTTCAGGCAGCAAAAAGCAAATAAACAAAGCAGCAAGTATGCAAAAACCCGTAAAAATCCAAAATCCTCCGGCCATGCCAATGTGGTTTGTGATAGCAGTGAAGTACTTCGTAATGAAAAATGCCAAAATGTAGCAAAAAGACGTTGTAGCGGAGGATGCTGCTGGTTTAATATTAGATGGATATAACTCTGCCATTAGGGTCCATGGAAGGGGACCAAATCCAATGCGGAACGATATTATGTAAATCATAAGGCAAGTTATGGGCAACCAGTAGATAGAGCTTACATCTGTCCCTTGGTCCTTCAAAAAGAAATACAAACCAAGCGGACCTTCTGATATGATCATACCTATCGTGGATGCTAACAAGGTTGCTTTCCGTCCAGCGGTGTCTGCAACAAATGGGGTTACAACGCTTGGGAGGAGTTGTGCACCTCCTATAATCAATGAAGAATATACAGAAGATATGCTACTTCCCGTTGCTTCAAAGATGGTTTGAGTGTAAAACAGTACAACGTTTATCCCTGAAAATTGTTGGAAAAGCACTAAGCCCAATGTAAGAATGAATGCTTTGACGAGTCCGCGTGATCGAAAAATATCTAATAAAGATCCTTGATTTTCTACTTGTTCCTGTATTGATGATTTAATTTCTTCTAATTCCTTATCAATGCTTTCAGCTGTACCCGTACGTAGTTTTAACAAAGCCTTTTTGGCGGCATCGAGTTGGTTGTTCTGGACCAAATAGTATGGACTTTCGGGAAAAAAAGGAAATAATATGACAAAAAGTGCAGGAATAACTGCACAAGTCAAACTGAATGCCATAATTGAGATAAATGGGCCAATACTATATGAGAAGAACAATCCAAGAGTTAGAAAAACATTTTGGACGCTTCCAAGGGTGCCCCTGTTATGAGCTTCAGCTATTTCACTAGTATAATTTGGCAAGACGCAGAAGACACTTCCAAGAGCAAATCCCGCCAAAAAACGAGCGACATAGTATAACCACAAAACTTGGGCAAAGGCTAGGATTATAAATGATATCAAGAAAGATACACCGGCGCATAGTAGAAGAGTCTTCTTTTTTCCTATTTTGACTGCCATGAAGCCGGTTAAATAAGGACCGCAAGCTGCGCCTAAAGTCAACAGGGAACCGATCCATGATTCCTCCTCTTTGGTAATGACGTGGTCAATCGGTTTATCATCAGTTATAACCTCTCCATTTAGCTTTGATATGACTGGAGATGACCATGTTAGTGCTATGCCTACTGCAAAAGCGGCTAAATTACCTAAAATGAGAAGGTGAAATGTGTATGATCACTGGATTTAAAATGTAATGGTTTTTAAACACTTACTGACAGCCACAGCCATGTACAGAAATGTTGGACTTTTGTCATTTTCTGTCTTAGTTGTAGGTAATTTTCCCTGAGTCTTATTCATGAGTATTCCTCAACCGGGGATAGATGATTGTCTGTAGAAGTTATGCATTAAAAATAACTTTGTAATTACAATATCCTGCAAAATTGTCATAACAATTTATTAATAAAGACGAAGTAAATATGAAATTTCGGCTTTCTAGCACAACGCCCAGCAATTTTTGGTTCTGCTACCTTGTGAATCCAAATAATGATTTTTAAATAATTAGTTATTTGTGTATCCGCGAACTATTAGAAGCCGTGTTGTTCGAGTACCTATCTTGTGAATAAACAAACTTGGTCGTTTTGCTGTTGGTAAACCAATACTAACTAAACTTTTGGAAAACCGCAGCTTGCATCATTATAGTTTAAACTTGGTTTGAAAGCTAAAAGTTGGCGTGATGTTATTTCCAGATGTTATGCTATTTTTAATTTGCAGCGCTTTTGTAGTGAACGCTTCTGCATTTTGGGCGAGTCCGCCCCTGTTCATTCGTTTAAAACGCAATAGTGACGGTGATTCCGCTCGTGATTGATGGTATTGAGCAGACCGCTAATTAAGCAAAGGGGCTTTACGCTAACAGAATTGATGCAGTTCGCAGAAATTGCATTGCAATTTTTCTTGTCATTATACACTGCCGTCTTGCGATCGGCATTCGAGTTAAGGTTTTGGTATCAGCTCGTCGCTCGCGGTTTCGGCCGCCTTTGACGAGGCAACCCATTCAGAAATTGAGCCCGAGGCATCTGAGTGAGTGGTGTCTCAGTTTATTAGCTGCGAAAAAATTGAGACCCCTTTATCGCGAAGTAAACTTTCCACTACTGCTAAATGTCGGATCAATTCTGAGGCTTCTTAGTAATTATTAATAACAAAGGGTAAATCTTGTGGCAAGTGTCGTTGGTTGAGTTACCCTCTAAATCACATTTTGTGGATTTATGAACTGGTTGTTTTCACTCCGCACCCGACTTACGAAATAACGTGGTCTCGATCGTGCTTACTCAGCGTCGCTGTTCTGACTTGACAACATCTGCAAGGGCCAGGTTCGTCTACTCATAATGTGTGAACGATGGCACATGCAGAAAGGGTGATCTTTGCACTTATTCAGGAACGTTCTGTCACCAGCTCCAGGTAGATTGCATAAATTGTATTTGGTGTCGCGCTTAAGTGCGCCCAACTCCGGAGTGTTTCGAGCATTCTCTCTAACCTCAGGTTTTTAGCGACACCCCTGTGCGCTAGTTTAAGGCAGATTACTAACCTCTTTCTGGCATTTCGTGCTTGCATTTTTAATAACTAGATGTTCCGCCGTCGGCTAGATAAACTTACTTTAGATAGCTTTTATGCATGCTGACGTTCTCTAGAAGTTAAGGTTAACATTGTGGTATACATGCTATTTTGCTCGTTGCAGTATTTCATAGATAGCTCGTTAAAATTACATCGTTGTTTTCTTGTGTGGAATTGTATACATCCAAGTTTTTGTAAAGTAAAAACCTAGCTTCCTTCGGGTAGCTTTTATTGGCCTTGTACCGTAAATGACGCTTTTTTTGTAGCAAGGCCCTCCGTGCCAGCCGTAAGGAATGGCGTAATTCTAAATAGTTATTTAAATTTGACGTCGGCGACAAGTGACCAGTTGTGCTTTAGATCATTAATCCCAGGAATTCAAGTTCTATGAAGTCGAAACAAGGTTTATTTTTACGTTGTTTGTATGTTTTTCTCTTTTTGAAGTTTTACTGGTATGGACTAATAGAAGAGATACTGAATACAATCAATTCTATTGCTATCATTTTGGAAAACATCGCCGGCTAGAAAAGCAGACCAAGAAAGATGAAAGGCTAATACAATTTCCAAACGAAAATAACGTAAGCATCATTTGAATGCCATGCTCGTCGACTTTTTGTGTGTACATCTCCTAAGAAAAAAACTATAAATCAGATCGACTACTTTCTTGCCAACAAGAGATGGAGATCATCCTTTCGAAACTAAAAACCAAATCTACCGCAGATTGCTGATCTAACCACCGGCTATTGATCGCAAACTTTAAAATAAAATAGGTCGAGTCATTAAAATGATAAACAAAAAGACAAAGAAAACCCTACAATCAGCAGACCTTCGACAAATCTTATCTGAAGTTGAACAACCAGAGGATTCTAATGACTGTAACCAACTCTTGGAAGAAACAAAAAACTGATACAACGGGATAAATGACTTATACTAGATAGCAGACGAAACGGAAGAACTGAATAATTGATAACTAGAATCCTGCAACTGATAGAAGAACGAAGAATCGCTTATTATCTAACATAGAGCCAATGGCAAAGATCTGGCAATCCGCCAGCTTAACCGGAGACAAAAATCAAAATAATACTTATAATCTATACTATACAATAAAGTGAAATAACATGTGAGCAAATTGTCAAGACATTTTTAAATTGTACGCACCTACAGATAATTAGCCTATTTTCTAAATTATGACCCCGCTTGTATATGGGTTTTTCGTGTTATTCCGCCTGAAGGTAAGCATATCGAATTTTATGCAAGCACTTAATGGTTTATAGCGAACGCAGCTGTGTCATCTACTTGCCGCCGTCGAATTTTAAAAGCACTCATTTTGTATCCTTGCTTGTATTCGTTGGCGCGCTAAGTTACAAATATCGATTTGTCTGCATGCCGCATTCTAGAATGTTCCGCGACGTGAATTTAACAAACAACGGTCATGTGTGCGAGAGAGAGCTATCTTGTACAACTCGGCTGCCCCGTTTCTTTATCGATCACTTGCCGTCTGGCGCTGCATTACCAGTTTAGTTGGCATCCGGCATCTGAACGCAACAGTTGGTTTTGAAGTGGGCCTTTCGCAGCGCGCGCCCTTCGGGGCTTCGCTTGCGGGAGTGTTTAACGTTTTGTGCTGTCCTGTCTGTGTGCGAATGACATGGTTTTAATTGTCTTTAGGACTTCCGTCGTTTCAAATCTTTGGCAATGCGTTACGCATTTCTTTTGGGACATTGCGTAAGTGACCGTTTGGGGGTGTCGATTTCGTAAGTCTTTTGGGGCTCCGATTTGCCTCGGAGCAGCAAACTCCTATATTTCGTCGATTAGACGGGGTCCTTTGTTGGGGGACTCATTAGCAGTGTTGTGTTAGTGAAGCTATCGTTTTACCGTTCTGCTTCCGTGCGAACTTTGCATTACGTTTCGTATGGATAAATTCTCTATGTGTTCGGCTCCCGCAGCTCGTTGAGTAGTTTGCCGTATGTCCTTTCGTTTCGTTCCCTGCAGTATCTGGGTACCGTCGCCGTCACAGCAGCTTAGGACGTCTCGTTACCGCACAACCAATCTCTTTACAGGTATAACTTGTACCATTTATTAACGTGTAATGTGCAGTTTAAAGTCAAAAGGTGGATGCATATGATACCTATATTTTTCCACTAGACAGTGGAAAAAACATATCATAATAGACCACTGCCAAAAAATGACATTCAGAGAACAACGTGGATGCATATGCTTCCTTGTTCCTCAGTGAGTTTGCTTGTGCATTCTCTTTTATCTTGATGGAATTGTGGTGGCGTTCAATCAATTTAGATCTGTTTACGGTTCATTAGGTCGTTATCTTGTGTTATATCGTGTTGGACCACCCATCGCACTCGCTGCAGACTAGTCAGCACCTCTTGTTATGGGCTGGGAAGCGGTCCTGTGTGAGTTACATTTTCGATTTTGTGAGGTATTGTAAGCGCTAGTCGTCTAGCTTTTTTGTGGCTTTTCGTAAATACCGTCATACGTTTCAATTTTCAAAGCCAAGCTTGATTTCATTTTCTCACATTTTATTTATCACATAAATTCAAAGTAAAACGCAAATAATTCACGATGGTCAAGAAAATTTCATAATTGATCTAAAACGTAGTCTGGAGAAAATATTGCTCTGAGCTCTACTATGACAACTATGTACGATCGCTCGAGGAAGATACTGGACAGTATGAGCTTGAACCAGTCATCCTCAAGACCGAGGAAGAGGTAATTAATAAACTTGCAAATAGAGAAGCACGGCCGAACAATAACGGCAATGGGGAAACAAGTATAAGCATTATGAAAAAAGATGTCAGCGTATATGGACATCTAAAAAGTAGCCTAAAGATTGGGTTAAATCCCTGCTACCAGACTGGTAATTATAAAACTATAGCTCTCATCTCACACGCTAGTAAGATAATGCCATACATACTTGAAGACAGATTGAATGCATTTATTCTGCCGCAGAATTTAGATAAGCAGCCTGACTTTGTCCCTCGAAAAGGTGCACGTGAGTAAGAGTTTTAAGTAAAAATATATCTATGCTTTGTCGATTACAGCAAGGAGTTTATCTAAGTTCAATGTCTCAAATTAATGCAAACAGAAGAAATGGAAACATTTATTAAATAAACTTAGTTAAAATTTGAGACTGCTAACGTCACCGTTTTAGTTCTTCAGTAATCATTTTACAGTTTCTGAAACTTTTACATTTCATAACTTAAACATTTCTTTACCATGCACTAGCGGGTAATCACGCTAATTTGTAAACATGCAGCTCCCTGCGACTTCATAACAAGTCAAGTATTTTTAACGCTTGCTCTAGTATACAGTGTATTTGCAGTAACGTACGATTTGTGCCGCAATTTGACCGCCGGGACTAACGAGGTGCTCCGAGGTTCGGAGGCGTCATTTATCTGTCGGCAAACTGTGCGAAAATCCACAGGGTTAGCTTAGGCGATATTGCATAACGCCACCGCCACTCTGCGTTTTGCTGTGGATTTAACCCAGGTGCCACCGTTTATGTAAAATTATGTTTAGTTTATTGTTGCTACCATTTTATGTTCATGCTGTCTGATCTTGTCACGAAAAATGGCAGTCGTCAATCGATCTCCCGTGTGGCGCATTTCCGCGTTGAACATCTGGTCTGCTCGTCATGTTTAATTTTAATATTTCATGTTGTAACCTATGTTCAGAAGATCGCAGATTAGCGATTTGTGGAGTCACGTTTAGTTGTATTACTGTGCCTTCCATGGCTCTAAAGTCATTGACCTTTTTCGCCTGCCCTTTTGGGTCAGTGCCTTGTTGGTTAAATAAGCGAATTGTAAAATTTGCATACACTAGCGCTTTTGACGCGAAATATTTCAGCCAAAAACGCTGATGCAAGGGGAGATGCTTGCGACCCTTTTATTTGTTTAACTTTGAGCTTAGTTGATGGCATGGTAAGTGCTATACAGAGCTTTCACCTGAATTTACCGAGAGCTGTCTTACAGCAACTAGAAGTACCTACTGGGGAGAACAAACGAGCGAGTCGAATCTTGTAGTGGCGTCCTCCCGAATTTGTACAGGTAAATACCGATGTGTTACGGCAGCATTGTTTGGTCGAAGCCTCGAGATTTGGCAACCCATCCCTCACGCAGAGCTAGCCGTGAGCCGATTGGAGGGTTTTCATAGTATTGTTAGCCACTCAACGCGTACTTGCTCTAACGCCAATTTTAACCTTAACACATCGCTACACCTAATAAGGTTGATTAGACAACTATGAGATTTGAATTTCTAGTAGGGGTTCGCCAGAGATGCATCTTGTCACCCATTTTTTTTTATTAGCTACACCGAGTATATCATACATCATACAAGAGGTGCTGGATAAATGAGATGGTGGCGTCTTGATGCCAGCCAGAAAGATAACAAACGAGGTATGCTAATCACATCGCGATTCTTATTGGCAATGAAGCATATATAGACATCATGATAATCCATCTTACGAAAGAGAGCCATCTATATGGACTAGAAATAAACTCAAATAAAACAAAAATATGATAAATACACAACGTGGCCGGATGTCCGGCTGTGGAATAACTCGAATCGATGATTACCAAGAGGGTTAGATCTGAATATGAAATATGGCCAGCAATCGCCAGAGCATCTATAACAAACCTCAAATTGAAAGAATTCGATACCAGAAACACCAAACTCAGCTTGGTACTTACACATCCTGATATTTTCAACCGCAACTTATGCCTCGGAGACGGGGATCATTAAGGTTTATGTTCAACGTAGCGTAGAGCTCCAAATACTATAGGCAGCTCACCGTACGAAATCCTTTATTATTCAAAAACTTAAAATCAAAAATAGATTATTCCAATTAATCGGCCAGCGTTGCTTGGAATATCTTGGACGCGTTGATGGAAAATCCATGCCATGGAGGAACTAGACGAGCCAATAAGAACAGCTTTTTGGAGGCAAATAATCGTCAATCTAAAAGCTCGATGTTACCACCAGGAGAGTTAGGGATCGAAGAGATAAAGGTTCATGTCTCATTCGAGGAAGATAAAGAGATATTCTGGCATGCCAAATTGTAAAGATTTCGCTACGAATGATTTGGTAATGCACTTATGTCTTGAGGTCTTTGATCAATAGAAAGACCAGTCTGCAGAACGTAACTGTAGTAGCAACAGCTAGAAATTATGTATAAGCTATCTGTCTTTAAACATACCACTTTGTCCTTTACTATCTGAAATTGTTACCCAAAGTTTCTTTGGTTGTGAACACAATTTGAATGTTGCACTAAGGATGTGCTACTAACTGTAATCTAAATGCTGGTTTATATATGTAGACGATATGTTCGTCATCTGATCATTCGGATATTCAGTTTATTTTTAAAACAACCGAACGCTATACGTTGTAATATACAATTTGCAATGAAAGTGGAAAAATGGCAGTATTCTGTTCCGAAGCGTTCTGTTGAATTGTAAACCGCCAGGCGGTGTACATACGGCAGATATTTAAGTGATAACTCAAGCTGTCATTTATTTAATGCAGAAATCAATAGCTCTTAAGACTGGCGGCCAGAGTGTTTCTTCTCAGAGGTGCAGAGCGTTGGGAAAGATAAAAGACGCATTTGTTTGCCTCATTAAAAAAGAATGAATACACAGCTACCACCATATGCAAAATATTCCATAAAACTATGACAGAAAAGGCAATAGACTTAATAAAATTTAAGCTCCTGTTATTCACGATCTAAATCTATTAAAGGATAAACACCACAGCTCTTTAACTAGTCACGCGCCGCTGACTCTAAATGTGTTGAGCAGAACAACAAATTAACGTTAAATCACATCAACTTATATCTTTTACAGCAGCTTCGTCTCAGATGATTGCAGCTTAATGCTTTGCGACACGTTAGTTTGTAACGGGTTAACAAACAATAAAAAGGCTAAGTTTGCCTTAGTGCTTATATTTGTTCAAAAGCTACTTCAACCAAAACAAGGGTGGCTTTTAAGGGTTCACAAACCACCAAACACAAATAATTATTTTAAAAAATCCTTCCAGTCACATAGCCAAATTAACATAACCTTGAACTTGGATTTGCTTTTGTTTTATTTCATTTTCCGGGAGATTTTTATTTCAGGGTTCTAATGGTAGATTCAAGTTTCATCCCAAGTTCTGACACGATTTAAAAAAATGTTCTTAATTTATACTAAGATCTTCGTTTGCAATTTCCTTTTTGGTCCGGAGTCAGAAAGAAGCCTTGGTACTTCACACAAACCTTCTCGTGTGCAAATTAACATGCGAAATAGTCATTTAGTCAATATTTACCATTTCTGAGATCATTCTACTACCAATAGTATTTCGTTACTTTTGTTCCCGTTTTCATCTATTCTGAAAGTTGAAGAGAGACCTTCGTCGTTGTTAACATTCCTCGACCTTCCATAAAGCAAATGACAATGTAACACACAAATTGAAGCTATTGAGTTGAAGTTTTTAGGACATGTTAAACAGTGTCCAAGATAATAAACTTTACTTTAACCCTGCGCAGCCTCTGAAAGCTCGTTATTTGATAGCCACACCTCGTATTACTATAAAATGACTTATACTTCTATAGGCTATCAAGTAGTAAATTAACACATAAAGGGCAATGCCTGTATTTATTTGGTTGATTGGCAATCGATTTCCCGATTTAAGTACAACAAAACTTTCCTATTTACTGATAAGGAAAATATTTGCAAAACAATGATCTAGATTTCTTCAATTTGATACATCTTAGAAGTACAAGTTGTTGACCTTGATCGATGAACTCATAGTGATTACTTATATCTGTAACACTTGAGTAAAACTACTTTTGACGTGTTAATTAAACATTTCCAAAACTTAGTCTTATTTTGTGTGGCAATTTCAACCTATTAAATACGTTTAGTTGTTTAGAATTTTATTTTTAAGGAAAGGTTACCCCACTCTGGCTCTATTGCTTTCTCTTTCTACTCATACAGTAGAAACTGTTTTATGATGTTTTATGAAAAATACAAAAATATTTGGTTTGAAAATAAAAAAATAAATGTAATTGCAATTGTTTGTTCCACGTTTGAGCTTTAGACCCGATGAATAGAAAGTTATAGATTAATCAATTCGCATGGTCATCGAAACTGTCGAATCTAAATTAAGATTTTTTAAGTAGCCCATATATGGTAGTATACTATCATATGGTAAATCCAAAATATTTTGCAGAAGTTATTTTACTGTTTTAATTAATAGCACTGATAATAGTTTTAGATCTTCTACCGAAATGTTTGCTTTATTATTGAAAAAAAGAGAATTGATCTAATTGCAATGAATTCTCGGTTTCTTCCAAATTTTGTTTGTTTCAAAATGTTATAGCAGAATCGAGCATCATAAAATTTACATAAAATTACAATTAGGAATAAACAAGAGGCGTGGGGAGTTTTCTGATTGTGTAATTTTTCTGTCTCTTGTTTACAACTTTAACAATTATTCTAATTTATAATTATTCCCCGCAAAGCAGCTGAGAGAACCTTGAAGTTCGTGGCGATTATTAATTCTGGCAATTAAAACAAACATAAAAAACTTGTATATATATTTGTGAAACTCCAGAGCAACGAAAAATACTTTCCTTTACGGGGAAAACTTATAAAAAAATAAGTTGCTCCAAATTTGAATCCACAGATTTCTATGTATTGTATGAAAAATGCCATGCAATTTATTTAATACAGAATTTCAGCACTAAATTTTTAAATACTTCAACCTAATTAGAGATAAGTGCAATGTCTACTTTTCAATAACATTCGCTCTTAATTTGTTTATTAGTTGCAAAATATTTTGTTGTTGCAATGGCAATTATGTTAATTCAAGGTTTTGACAGTTAGGCTGTAAAGTGATCCTTAAATGGCTGTTATTCGACAATTGTTGGTGCTGTTACAGTTTCCATTAGTCGCCAATTTTCTATCGTGTATTAAAAAAAAAGTCATTTAGGGCAGGCCTTGGAAAGAAAGATAGAAAATCTAGTCATGTCTTAACTTAAGTATGTAGGTGAATGTCAGATTGCATTTTGTTTATGAAAACATTTGTCCCTGTGACAGGCAAACGTTTACACTACATTAAGTTTACTTATATCAAGCAAAAAAGAAAATAAGATGGCATTTACACGGCAACAACGTATTAATCATATCAGTTAATAAAATTGTTTTTATTAAGTGTTTTGTATATTTTAGGAAAATAGTTCAACATCGAGATGTAATTTAGTTCTCTCTGACTTCTAGTAGTTCATTTGCTTCAATGGGTATGTATTAAGTAATGGCAAACTTCAATTTCATTATAGCATGCTGCGAATGTATTTTTTTAAACGCACGATATAAGAATAGCAGCTTGTTGAAGCCATTTGTTACATATTTTGTGAAGTACACTGTATACCACTACCTTTTGAAATAGAGAAAAAATCCAAACTTCAGAAGGTTATTGGGATGTTGAAACATCAAAATTATTTTAAAATTTCTCCTAGCGGAGAGTGAAAATTAGTAAATATGTTCTACTGAAATGTTTTTAACATTTTTAGGTATGACTTTAAGGGGTTGAAATTAGCAACGATATAAATATTTTTATTCGAAATTTTTAAGGGATTGATTATAAACAATAATGTACTGCAGAGTTCAATTTACTAAAAAAACGTTTTTAGCTCTTTTAATTTTTCCATAAAGCTAGGAGTTTTTGTGTAAAAAATCAATTATGATGTAAGTGAGTTTGCTAAAGAACTGTGCTGTGCATCAGAATTGTTTATTTTTTACAGAAAAACTATTATCTTTACAAAAATATCAGATTTTCTAGCACATATTTTTATATAATCAAATTCTAACATAACCACTCCCTTTAGGGGGGTGTACTAGGCGAGAAGGGATTTAAAAAATGCAATATTTTATTTTTTACTTCCCCTACAACCTTCTTAAGTTTGGCACTATGTTTTTGTATAATAATTAAAATGATCGAATATTCGAGCATATATAAACGATGGAACACTTGTTTACTACTTGATGCCCACTAATTGTTAAAAATTGCCCACTTACATATCGGTTAACAATGCCTACAATCACGATAACACGGCATTAACCTGTTATGTTAAAAATAAAATGTGGCTTAAAACTTACGTATACGTTTAGCAGATATGCAAAAAAAACTGGGAAAGTTGTTTACTATGTTGGCATATTTATAAAAATTATTTGTATGTGACCCCGCAATAAAGTAATGTAAATTAAATAGTGAACAGTTTATTTACACTTTTTTCTGTCTGTAAATTAGAAGTATGAACTATGAGTTACTGTGAACTCTACAGCCTGTTCAAAATTAAGTGTGCACTATTGCTATCTCGGTTGCTATTATATCTACGAAGTTGGTTAAATTAGTAAAATAGTAGCATTTTTCGTTTCGATTAAAATGGGGCAAACAAAAAAACAATTGAGCGTCGGGTTTTTGACTTATGTCAAAAAATTCATTTTTTTTTAATGGAACGCCCTGTATATTTTGACGTCGATCGATAGCCAATCTTCTTCTGAACAAAAAACTTCTTATACCCTACTATTCTAAAGTTAATAACAATGTAAATATACGCCTGTTCAAAATTAAATGTGCACTATTGCTAACTTGTTTATTATGGGAGCTACAACGTCAGTTAAATGGGCGAAGTAGTAGTATTTTTTAAGTGAATTACAGTGGTAGTTATAAAAAACAATTGAACATCGCATTTTTGAGATATTTAGCAACTCTTTTTTTTTATTGGAACACCCTACTTATACATTTTAACATATTTTGAAATACAATTCTAGCAACTCATTTAAACTTGTTTGTAGAGAATGTAATGTTATTTCAGAATATGTTAAAACGTATAGGGTGTTCCAATAAAAAAAAAAACGTTTTGCTAAATATCTCAAAAATGCGATGTTCAATTGTTTTTTTATAATTACCCCAGTAATTCACGTAAAAAATACTAATATTTCGCCCATTTAACCGACGTTGTAGCTCCCATAATAAACAAGTTAGCAATAGTGCACATTTAATTTTGAACAGGCGTATATCTCCATTGTTATTAACTTTAGGATAGTAGGGTATAAGAAGTTTTTTGTTCAGAAAAAGATTGGCTATCGATTGACTTCAAACTATACAGGGAGTTCCATTAAAAAAAATGCATTTTTTGGCATATGTCAAAAACCCGATGCTCAATTGTTTTTTTGTTTGCGCCATTTTAATCGACACGAAAAATGCTACTATTTTACTAATTTAACCAACTTCGTAGCTATAATAGCAACCGAGATAGCAATAGTGCACACTTAATTTTGAACAGGCTGTATATGTTAGACGAGTCATTCGACTGAATTTAAGTAAAGCTTAATAACATCTAGAAATAAAGAACGAAGCAAATTTAAATTAAACATAATAAAAATTAATTTATTTAAAATTTCTGCGATTTTAACAGAAACATCGCTAGTGCTTTGAGTTAACCAAAACAAATGAGCTCGTTTTGTAGTCAACTCGTTATTATTGTCAGTTTCATGTAAATTGTGGCTATTGAGACAGTGATGGGATTATTTGAAAACGTGCAATTATTGCATTGTTTAGTTCCGGAAATATAGCGATTATATCCAGTGATAAACCAACAATTTATGAAGGCCCAAGGATACGAAAATAACTGTTTTAAGCCAGCCGAAAAATATGTACCGTATACATACTCATATACTGGGCGTTATTATGCACTTCTACTTGCAAAATTAAATAGATAAATAGAAATAATGTTCATTTCTTACCGTGAATTTGGGTGCGCGGCAGTGTTATTTAGAAGAACACAAAAATTGCAACTGCAGAAATCGAAATATTTAACACGTCGCGATTAGGATCACATAAAAACAACTAATTCGTGTTTCCAGTCAACGTTTAAGTATCCCCGCGATCTGTTTGCCGTGACGTAGTATTGTTGTCAATTACAATGGTTGTGATCGGCTGGGCTTTCTAGATTATTTGCTCATTATTTGCTAAGAATTGAAATATAAAACGTGGTTAGATACTAGCATTTGGCCTAGTTTAGGTAGTAATAAATGTTAAAAAGATTGATATTGTACACAATTATTCCCAGAAATTGTTACACAAATAATAAAAAAAAGTCCTATGTAATTTCACATGCACAATGTAAACTATTGTACTTACTAAAAATTAGTAAATACCGGGCGATAAAAAGCAGATTTAGAGCAGGCTCTGATTAGATTATAAAAGTTGGCAAAATTGCTTCCCATATTTATCAAAATAAAATTCAAATGTTAGACTGACTTTTCAAAAGAGATTTATTATAAAAAACGAAGTTAATAATTATGTTTAAACAAAATTATGATATTACTAAGTACTCACTTTTATTGAAAAAGGATTTTACATCTAACAAAACTGAGCACGATCTTTTCGAACGTGTCTCCCCTACCGGCTCTGGATCAATACCACGGCCTGCTGCTGCACTTTTTTTGATCGCGCGGTATACCGGGTGACAATCAGATCAGGCCCACGTCTATATCTTCTTTACTTATCAACGGATTTGGATGAAATTTGTTACAAGGATATTAAACAAAATTTAGAATTCACAGACCAATTATTCAAAATTGCCGAATTCCGGTTTCACCAGAAATGTCATTAACTTGATTTTTTAAATGCATCACCCTATATATTTTAGGTTTTTCGAAATTTACGGAGCAAATTACATACGACAGTGTTGCCAAATTTGCTTAGGTATTACTCACAAATATTTAAAAAAATATTAATAAAGCATTTTTTAGTTTTACATAAAAATAAAACAGTGCATGATGGCCTTTGGTAGGTGTCATAAAAAACACTTTTTCTCAAAAACCCTGTTCAGCAAATTTTATTCGTTCATGAAGTAGGAGTTGTTATTGATCTAATTGATGAAATAGCTATTATTATGAGTTACTAGAGTCAACTAAAACAGATTCTTTCAAGTCACGGCCTTCTACGATAAAAATGAAATTTGAAAAAAAAAATTTTTTTGTTTAGAAAGCTGAAAATTTGGCATCGTATGTAATTTGAATCGTACATTCCAAAAACAATAAAATATACAGCATGATCTATTAAAAAAAAAGTTGATGGCATTTTTGGTGAAACCGAAGGTCGAGCATTTTATCTATATTTAGTTATCAATCAGAAATTATATCTAGTATACCCGTAGAAAATTTTATCCAAATGGATTCATATATAAATGAGATATAAGCATGGCCCTGGTCTCATGGCCACCCGGTATATAGTTGCAAAATGGTTACAATTTCCCTTTGTTTGATATATGTAAGTAACACATAAAATTGCTCATTTAACTTTTTTCGGCCTATTTTAAAACATTTATTGATATTGTAACGTAGTATACTATTACGGTTTTGATTATGACCAAGTTTTAAAAAATGGCATATGTGCATTTAAAAAAGCATAATAGCTTTGTTCTTAAAAATTCATAGGAAAGAAAACTTGTTACCGGCACTCTGACTCTAAAAGGAGAAAAGCAACCGATTTTTCAGCCGGAGCTGGTCGTGTGTAAAACAAAAGACTCAAATCTTTAGCTGAAAGGAAATTATGGGCGCCAAGTAGCAAGTAATCCAGCACTTTGTTAATCCGAAGGTACACTACAGAAGGCGCTACTAACCAAATCTGAAAATTAAAGGCACAAATCAAATTCGAAGGCAGATATGTCAGGGCAGTATAATATCAGCAATAGGTAGTACATATACAAATAAAATACACACACATAGCAAACCAGATTAAAATATCACATTGCATATCACAGTAGCATAAGTCGTATAAAAAACCCACCAAAATATTTATACATGATTTAAATAATTAAAGCGTGAATGTGCGAATGTTTACTGCAAATAACGAAACTACAAACTGACTGTCAAAATGGCAAATTGCATTACCAGAGAACTACACGGTAAAGCACATGACCGCAGCAAAGTTATTAATAGTTAAATTTGATTCAGAGTTGAATATAACCCTAAATTCACAAATGCAAGAATCATTTAGATGTTACTATTAATTAGCAGCAAGGTCCTACAAACCCCAAGATCTTGGTTCAGGGTAGGGCATTATATAACCCGTAATACGCTTAGTAAATAATTAATATGTAGCATCAGTTTCAATACGGCAGGCAAATCGAATCAATTAAAGCAGTATCTTGAAAGTACAGAACTAACGTGAGTAATTTCACCATGTTAAACGGTCATTAGCATGACATGATTATCAAAATCTTAAATTTCACAAACAGCATACAACATTGCTTCACAAGATCCACAATTACAAATAATAATAACGTGGATGGTGCAGAAGGCACATCCACAAATTACTTTGACAGATGAAATATAAACAGCTAACCAAGTTAGCGTTCTAGAAAAAAAAAAGATCAACAAGTAGATATCCTAATAACTGGTAAAATCTACTTTACTTGGTAAGTACCACGTTTATGCTAAATTCATGTCATTTTGAAGTCAATTTAATGTTTGCCGAATTGAAGTATAAGTTAACACGAAATACAAACACTACACGTTATGTAGAGTCCAATCCTAACGCAGGCACGACAATAAACTAGGTTAAACAGACCTCTGGTGGCTGCATACAGGAAACCCTCTCGATAACCCTCGAGGGAGCTAGACGATGATTTCAATATCGAGCAGCGATACTGCTCCGCGCTCGTCGACACAGGTATGATATGATTCCGACGCTGCGGCCCCAAATATTACTACGAAGCTGTTGCAGGAATGGAGTCCTCACGGTCACAAGAACAAGACGGGACGAACTTGCAAAAGCTAAAAAAAAAGCGCGCGTGTGCGGGGTTTAACCGTACGAGAAAGGGGAGCTACAATTAAATGTAACACAATAGAATCCTACGCATGAGGTACAAAAGACAGTTGGGCATACTGTTTCGATGTTCAGCCCCCAGCTTTGCCGAAATAACCATGTGCTCGATGAAGATAAATCCAGAGCGATGTCTAATTTTGAGAAATTCCCAAAAATCTACCTCAAATGGACGTCATCCAAATATTAAGCTCAAAACGCGACCAAAAACGTAGATCACTCAGCAACCTTTCTGCATCAAGGCATGAAGGCAAAATGGACGAAATGGGCTGATAAGACCCAACATTTTGGGAAAAGAAGAAAATACTAAGTATGCAACCAAACTAGAACGAGCATAAAGTAATGCATAATCTGAAGCAAATTCAATAGGAATATAAATACATGGAAGTCCTAAACTTGACTTATAGTTTAAATTAAGTAGTAGATGATATTTAGATTTATCACGAATAGGACAATTAAATATGTAAATAGTTATAAATGACTTCTGGCCCTTAACAAGCTGTATTTTATTAGCCACGGGTTTCTAAGTTTTGCTAAGGCGATCGAAAGCCGATTTTATTATACAGGGTGAATTTTAGATTTTTTCAAACAGATTTCAATCCTTTATCTAATAGACTTGTCTGTCCGGGACGCTGGTCCGTCCGGGACGCTGTTTCAGCAGCCAAACCGTAAGAGATAGAGAAAAAAGTTATTGAAGTTATATGTTTGGAATGGTCATGTCAGGTCAGGAACCGAATTTCAGTCACGTGACACTTCCGGTTTTCGAGAAATCACGTGATTTCCGTCCGTTCGGGACGCTGGTCCGTCCGGGACGCTGTTTCAGCAGCCAAACCGTAGGAGATAGAAAAAAAAGTTATTAAAGTTATTAGTTTGGAATGGTCATGTCAGGTCAGGAACCGAATTTCAGTCACGTGACACTTCCGGTTTTCGAGAAATCACGTGATTTCCGTGCGTCCGGGACGCTGGTCCGTCCGGGACGCTGTTTCAGCAGCCAAACCGTAAGAGATAGCGAAAAAGTTATTAAAGTTATATGTTTGGAATGGTCATGTCAGGTCAGGAACCGAATCTCAATCACGTGATTTAAAAAAATATTATTGTTTTTATTTAATACGCGTTCTATTTGAAAAACGGTCTTTTTTGTTTTATTAAATGAGACATTTGTCTCACTGGTTGCTAGTAATGTATAATAATACCTAAAACTTTGTTTCACTATTAATTGCGACAATAAGCAAGCAACTTAAATACAATTTAAAAAATGATTCTAAAAGCATTATAATAACACAATGAAATTGTTATTAATTACAAACTCCGTAAAACGGCGTCCAGTCCGAATTTGTTATGTGTGTTTTTTCGTCTGTGAGCGTTTTTGGAATTTAGAAATTTTGACTTCAGTCATATTGAAATGGTCTTGATCCGCTATACCTCAGCAGCATCATGTTAATTAATAATGTTCTATTATATGTATGGCCAATATGTGTGTTTATGTATTTTGTAATATTTAGATATAAGTATAGGGTGATTCACGAATAGTGTCTGATTTAGCGCCTTGATTCCTGCAACAAAAATTACTCTCGCATAGAATACTTCCCTGTTTTTCAATTTGAATACAATTTTGTGATCATGATTTCAGAAAAATGAAACAAAAGTGTCAAATTGTTTTTCAGAAAAAACGGTGCTAAATCAGACACTATTCGTGAATCATCCTGTATATCGGTTCAGTTTATTTGAATTTAAATAAGGAATTTTTTCGCCACTGCGGTGCGTTGCCGATTAACGGCAATTCGCTGGAAAAAAGTGCAGTTGTAGCAATACTGATAAGAAGCCAGCAGAAGAATGAAGTTCGCGCGAAAAACGGCCATTAGCGGTTAGCGGCCTAAGCGTTGAAGTAGCTGGTAGGCAGTGCTTGCCACTAAAAGTGGGTGACGCCAAAACGTGCATTTGTTTATTGCTAGGCGTTAGGCCGTGATTTTGCGAGTCAAAGAAACGTAGAGCACCTATAAAGTGGACAACATCTCCAACCTGAAGTGGCAGAACTGCCAGAAAGTGTTACTCATTTACAAATAATAACGATAAGGGGTCAGTTACAGCCACAAATCTCGTAAGGGGTGCATTTGAACGCAGGCAATTAAGTGGGTGACCTACGCTTAAAACGGTGCATTTTGTAAAATTTTATCATTTCAAATCATATATCCCAACGTGGAGATTTTTCGTTGGGTGTGGTCCAGACGTCTGGGCTACTTGTGACGTCAGTCACACGAGCTTTTGAATCCAGTAATACATTTTTACACGCACTGCTTGGTAGAATCCCCGAGTGCAGCATTATTTTAAAACATCGGCGGATCCAGTGCAGCATGAAATTCGCACATAAGATAATTCGTGTTATTTACTTTTAATATTTATGTGTGTCAGTTACCGTTATATAGGCTAGTTACTTTAACTGTCCAAAGCGAGTACAAACATGATATGCTACCCGTCGTTTTGATTGCATTAATTCCCACTATGAATTAGTCAATTTTCATTTTTGGATTGACTGTCGTGAAGGCGATTCGACCTAAATAGGGGTGCTAGTATACAGATGTGCAAATAATCGTTTAAATAACTAAAAAATGTAAACAAACAATATGATTATCCGTAATATCTATCTACTGGGAATAAAGGTAAGAGCTTTCTTGTTTTAAACTGAGCTAGCGAGCAACTAACAAGGCAAGGCAAATGAACATTTAAATATTAAATAGTAAGATTTGTTCAATCCGGTTTGTAACGGTGGGTTAGAACCACAGTAAGACTAAAAAAGCCGCGTTACAATATATGTGTGTATTTTATGCTGTGCAGCGATGCATGTGTCGAATCTGTTTTTCTGTGCATAATAGCTATTTATAAAAAGCTAGCGCTAAAACGCCTACTTTTAGTGGTGGTCGTAGAAAAAATGTATTACGTATTACGTTCTGGAAATTGCATATTTATGTGTTTCGCCACAATAATCAAAACTGCCTTCGAAAACAAGTGTTTACGTTGAATTTTAACTGTCAAAACAGGAAATTCAGAATATGAGGCTTTTAGAAAATAGTTACGATTCCTAAGATTTGTGATAAAAAATTAATGGCACTGTAAGCGAAACCGAAGTGTGAATTATAGTCTAGCCAAAATTGAGTAATTATGTCGATAAATAACTAACAGCACGATGTCTATGTGCCTAAAGAAACGGATCTAATAAGTGCATCACTGTGCAGCACAAATCATGCACGGCCCTCGTTGATCTTTAAAAAATTAAGCCTTGGTGTCCGTTTTGCGTCAGATACACTGTATGGGGCTTATGATTTTGTATTCAAAAAATTGATAAATAGATGATGCATTACAACCAAAGAGTCATAAAGGTAAAGACAAACAGTATGATTGTTTTTAATAGTGTTTACTATAAAATATTGTTTTTATGTAATTTGGTGAATACCATTCTACGACATAATAGTAACGTTTATTTTTACATTTAATTATTTGTGTTAGTAAATTCGGATTTTGAAGAATCAGAGGTGGATGATGACAGGTAACTTAAAAGCCATAAGCGAGAGGAAATAAGTAGGGGAACGAAAAAAGAGGGCTGCGAACGTGTATAGTCTAGAGAGAGGGGGAGATGGAGAGAGAGATAAAGTCTAGAGAGAGGGGGAGAGGGAGAGAGAGATAGAGAGAAAAAGAGAAAGAGAGAGAGAGAGAGAGAGAAAGAGAAGCAAAAAGAGAAACGAGAAATAAAATCACAAATAATACTACAGTACTCGTAATAAATGTTGAGAGTAGTCGAGAGAGTGAGGTTGGTCGTTAAAAAAGGGCGAAGAAAAACGAGATTCGCAAGAGTGTAGTCTGCTGAAGAAAATAGACCGACAAAGAAAGGCTGAGAAAAGTAAGAGAGATGCGGAATCATATAGTCGAGAGAGAGAGAGAGGCAATCAGGTAACAAATGGCAGATAAACAAAATTTAGGTAAGACATTTCGTAACAGAGAAAAAGAGACCAACTGGCAACGAATGTTAGAAAAGAGAAATAAAATCAAAGATAATAGTATAGTACTCGTAATAAATGTTGAGAGTAGTCGAAAGATTAAGGTTGGTCGTTAAAAAAGGGCGAAGGAAATCGACCAATAAAGAAACGCCGAGAAAAGTAAGAGAGATGCGGAATCATTTAGTCGAGAGAGAGAGAGAGAGAGAGAGAGAGAGAGAGAGAGAGAGAGAAAGAGAAAGAGAGAGAGAGAGAGAGAGGCAATCAAGTAACAAATGGCAGATAAACAATTTAGGTAAGGAATTTCGTAACAGAGAAAATTTCGTAACAGAGAAGAAGAGGCCAACTGGCAACGAATGTTAGAAAAGAGAAATAAGATAAAAGATAATAGTATAGTACTTGTAATAAATGTAGAAAGTAGTCCGGAGAGTGACGCTGATCAGCAAAGGTAGGCGGAGAAAATAAAAAAGGTTCGCTAGAGTGTAGTCGGCTAAAGAAGACGGGAAAGAGAGAAGCAAGCATGTAATGAAGACTATAGACTGGATAATTTTTGCTTAATTAATTTGCTCACTTATTTTGTTTTTGCTTTAAGGGTAATTCAGAAAGCCAAGGTTTGATTCATACTCAAGTATATAGACTAAGAAGACCTTAAACAGAAAAGCATCTATTTTTCTGTATATTACAAGTCAGGTTCTCTTAAATTAAAACTACTTATATAATGTATGTACAATGTTAAAACTAGAAAATAAGGCGCATTCGGGAGGATGCTGCATAACTCGATCTGGCAAAGGTTGCTACCCATGATCCTGGAAATATACTTGGTAGCCCTTGGCATGCTGTATTTGGGTTTGGAACGGGCGATCCTGGAATTAAACATGACAGCACCTAAAGTTTGCGTTGTTTATGTTTAGTGGCAATCTATTATTGCTAAACTTCGACAAATAACCATGGTTGGGGTCCGCCTCAGGGGTAAATTAGATAGTACTGGTGCTAGATGAATATGCTTGAAATTTTATGTTGTAGAATTTCGAGCACTAGCAGGCGCTCTACCGGGAATTGCGACGAAACTGCAGGTCGAACCTTTGGGGTCCTAGCGGCAGCTGCGACTTCGTCTGACGGTAATCTAGGACCTAGCCGATGGACAGGGGAGTGACGTTGTACAGATAGGTCGTGCCCTAATTAATTTTGGCAATGAATTGACCTGGTGAACGCTTATCACCTAGTGGCATACTATTGTCGGAGTCCTGACCCAAAGAGATGCAGGGTTGGTTTAAGAACTGGTTTGGGGCCCATAAAGCAGCTAAAACCGTTCCAGAAGGCAAGTACGAGCTTAGAGTTCTTTTGAAGCGAGATCCGGGTACGAGGTCAACTTTTGAAGCCCGATCCAAGAAGCTGGGGGCTTCGAGAAGTGCAGAGCAAGGCACAACAGCTGGGGGAGACTTCGTTCGTGGTCCAGAGTCAGGTAGCAGCTGCGAGGAGCGTTCCAAAAGGGAATTACAAGCTTAGCGTTCCTTTACGGAGACCGGAAGTGGATTTGGCGTTCCATGAGAACCAGATGCGAGTTGGCGTGCCCTATGACGTAAAAAGAAAACAAATACAGGTTAGCCAAACAACTTGATTCGTTAAATTGCATTGTTATTGTTTACCTGAGGTGAATTTATTAATTGTCGGTCGATTTGCGTTCAATTACGCTGGATTTTTGTGTGTTCGATTAGCTCTGTTTACCGTCAATATTTGAGGTTAACTGTCACTCATAAAAATCTAGCATTTGCTATACTAGGCTAAAATTTAGACGGTGTTATAATCCAACCTTGCAGATATTGGGGTCTCAAGTAGCTAGCCGGCGCATTCATTTGAATACGTTGGAAGTAATTAAAATAAGGGGACAATATACCATTTATAATTGCAATTAAAGCTCAAATAAAATTATCATAAGTTTTAATAAGCCCTGAGCGAGGCAAATCATATTAAAACCTGTAGTATTTGTGATAAGGTATTTTATTTATTTCAATTATATTATCATACAAACTTGTTACCATACAACTTTATAATCATAACAGTAGATTGGCATTTTTATGAATTATTCAATGTTCTCGATTACTCCAGGGTTTAATGGAAGATCAAAGGTGGTCATCTACTTATTTGAATTGAATCCTTGCAATTTCTCAATTGTATAATACTTTAATGATTTGTTTTGTAGATAGTTATGTAACTATTGAAAAATAAATGCATTATTATTATTATTATTATTATTATTAAAATAACAATATTTAGAAATAGGCAGAAACTATGCCACAATTAGAAGGATACACTGTACATCAATGTTCTACCATCATCTATCAAACGTGAAGAAATGTTCCCAAGGTGTGAATCAAATACAGTGTACATAATAGATAGTGGAACAAATTGAGGCGTGCCAACATAGATATTCCATTGTGTCTTCACATCCATTTGCGTGCGTTAAATGCCCGTACTGCACAAACGTGCTAAAACTATTACATAGGTCAAAGTAATACTTAGAATTTTGCCGAGACTAAGGAGTTCCAACCCTAGCAAGGGATCTTTTACAAGCTACACATCGTAGTAGCATGGGACCCACGGCTTTACATCACTTCCGAATGATGGCATTCTGTAGAGGCTTTCATCTGCATTTTTTTTTTATTTTTGAAAACCTCACCGGGACCGGGAATCGAACTCGCGACCCTACGATCAGTAGCCAGGATGCTTACCACTGAGCTACCGACCCCGGCTATATTACATAGCTCATTTTGAGTTTACATATTTTGACTCAAGTTTAGTATACGGTCCGGTCAATTGCGCATGCGCTGGGAGTGCTGTATGTTTTATAGTTCGATCAGCGCACCTAAAAATGTTGTGGGTGCCGCTATCGTTTCGTAATGTTTTTGCACATGCGCAATTTACCGGACACTATACTAAACTTTTGCCCATATTTTAAACTGGTAGTGAGGCTATAACGTTATTCTTCTTTATTTGGATGTAAAAAGTGTTTTAATTTAATTAAAGCGTCAGGTACTGCATAAATAACATTTTTACTAATTAAGTTTGACTACTACCGTCTGCAGAAATAGTCGCCGATACCGGCTATCTATCCACTGCTATTTTCTTTATTATGACAAATAAATTACAACTGTCAAAAATGTTAACCTCTGTTAAATCGATATTTACGGATTAATAACAGTAAATGTGTTGTATATTGTATTTAAGCTGGTGCTCAAAGTCCTTCTTACACGTGACGTGAAATTAATGGGATTTCCATCTGAAGTGAATTTTTAATCCTGCAGTGCTAATTATCTAATTTTGTATTAATAAAAATATATCAAGATGTCATCTTCGGGAATTTATATTTTAGATGTCAAAGGAAAGGTGTTGATATCGCGGAACTATAGAGGAGACCTAGATTTAGAAGTAATAGAGAAGTTTATGCCACTACTAATGGAAAAAGAGGAAGAAGGATTGTTAACGCCAATACTACAAACACCCGAATGCACATTTGCGTATATAAAAACCAATAATTTGTACATTGTCAGCACATCAAAGAAGAATGCGAATATTGCCTTGGTGTTTGTGTTTCTACATAAAATTATACAAGTCATGGTAGAGTACTTTAAAGAACTCGAAGAGGAAAGCATACGAGAAAATTTCCTGGTAATATACGAACTTTTAGACGAATTAATTGATTTTGGATATCCCCAAATAACCGACAGCAAAATTCTACAAGAATATATCACGCAAGAGGGACGTAGGCTAGAAACCCAACCCAAACTCCCAATAGCAGTAACCAACGCCATGATGTGGAGATCGGAAGGCATCAAATACAGAACAAACGAAGTATTTTTGGATGTGATCGAATTGGTCAACTTATTAGCTAATGCAAATGGCAATGTTCTTCAGTGCGAAATTGTGGGGGCCATTAAGATGAGTGTCTATTTATCTGGAATGCCTGAGCTACGACTAGGCCTAAACGACAAGGTTCTGTTTGAAAGTACACACCATGACAAGTCGAAATCTATTGAATTGGAAGATGTTAAGTTTCACCAGTGTGTGCGGTTATCTCGTTTCGAAAATGACAGGACTATTTCCTTTATACCACCCGATGGAAAATTTGAACTGATGTCGTATCGGCTCAACACCCACGTTAAACCACCAATATGGATCGAGTCTTTAATCGAGAGGCATGCTCACAGTCGTGTGGAATACACGATCAAAGCTAAGTCGGAGTTTAAGAAGCGGTCAACCGCTAATAATGTTGAGATTGTCATTCGCGTGCCCGGAGATGCTGATTCGCCCAAATTCAAGACCACCGTTGGTAGCGTGAAATACGCACCCGAGCAGAATGCTATAACATGGACCATTAAGTCTTTTCCTGGTGGAAAAGAGTATCTTATGAAAGCTCACTTCGGACTGCCCAGTGTCGAATGCGAGGATATTGAAGGAAAGCCCCCAATTCAAGTAAAATTTGAAATACCGAACTACACTGCTTCTGGCATTCAGGTTCGGTATCTGAAGATCATAGAAAAAAGTGGTCTTCAAGCACTACCATGGGTCCGATATATAACGCAGAACGGAGATTACCAGTTGCGCACCAATTGATTTGTGATTTATACAGTCCATGAGATGTAGTTTGATTGCAAAATAAAAATGAGAGAATTGCAAGATTTGCCTGGATATATCATTCAAAGGTCTTCTGGACTAATATTCGGCTCAACCTAGAAATCAACAATTACACACATTATGTCTAGCCTAATTTGCAGCACCTTTAACATTTTCCCAATCATGGAACTTAAAACAAAGGCAATCAGATGAAATCAAAAGTGACGAGGAAAGTTCAAACCATGAACACTATAGCTGGGTTGCTCTGTCCACCCTTATTACTCTTCAAAATGACATGGGTTTCATAATGAAAACAATAAAATGAAAATTGTTTGTGTCAATAAATACAATAAAGAAATAGATCCTGATAACGACTATAAATCAATCCTAATGTTATTCTTTTCCTGGTATAACGAAGAGAAATATATTGTCAGTAAAGCATACAAAGTGTTTTCCATATACAGGTTGCCTAAAATTGTACGTAAGATTGTACCAATTAGTTGCCTAGCTATCAAAGTAATTATTGAATTTTCTATTTCGATTAGTCTTATGGCAAATAGCATTTGAACCTTTTCCAAATCATGGAACTGTCATGTTACGTACAATTTTAGACAACCCGTATAATTATTTTGCTACGAACAACAAACAATTTTAGACTCAAGCCTTAAATCAAAATTTCTCTGACCCAACCAGCTTTAAATTGAGCCAATCAAACGTTCAGGCTATATAATTAGCAAAGGGTGTTTATAGTACTAGGAGGCGCCAAGAAGTCTTTAATGACCGATAAGTCCATTAGGTTACGAGAACTCTTAAACTAACTAAAGTACTATGCGTAACCAATTCGCTACGACCTAAAACAAACTTCAAAAAGGTTCGACACATCAATTGCTTGCATTAGCCGTACACAAAACTGTAGTAAACATAAACAGGGTTGTATTAATTGACGACATTAAATATTTTACAAAACGTTACGTCAATAATTTCAGCAATCGTATAAATTACAAAAGCGGCCTCCGCTACAGGCGAATGCCACCAATACAGCTTACTCTACTGTTGCCACTAATTATAGGAGTTTGGCTAGCACATAACAAAGTTTAATATTTAAATAGGTAACAGATCTCTGAGCAGATTAAATTAGCGAGTAATTGCAAATTGACGATGATGGAGGGCGACAATAATAGTATGCCACCACGTACATAGACATTCAAGGTGTTCAAATGCGCCTAATTATTGACAAACTCCGAGGTGATGTAACACTAGCCGCTTATTCAAATCTTTCGGTGAGCTTAATGTACAGATTCGTTTTTAACTTCACAACACAATTATGTTTTAATGATCCCAGCAATGATGCGAACCGGCACAGGAAAGCAAACTGCAATAATTAGCCACCAGGAGAAGTCACCAACAGCAGGCAGAGACACAGCAAGTACTCTCAGCAACAATTAATAACCGAAGAAGCGAAGCGGTGGGCACAACAAGGGCCCAGCAACCAACGAAAAACCCAACAATGGTTATAAATTCGACTACCAAATTAGTAGCACAGCCCAGCCGCACATAGAAGGAGAAAGCGTACACATATTTTGGCGATTACATCTCCAAAACTTAAATCATGACGCCAAAGAAATTAGCAATCAAATGCGATGGGTTATTAAGACCCACATATCTTCGATGAACCCAACCATACAAATCTGCGGTAACGAAAGTGAGCTAGAACATTATTTTTAACCCCCGTAAGTCACTATAAATTAACCTTAAACTAAAATATGAAGTATGAAATATACATGTACGATTAAGTCGAAGACGCTAGCAGAAGAGAGCAATGCATAGACTACATCGCCGCAGGCGCGGGAAGATAATTTAATGCTGCTTGGTTTAGTTACGCATGACAACGGATCGATAATCCTTCCCGCGCGACTCAAGGCCATTTAAAACGAATTTGGCGACCTCCATAACTGCAAAACTCCGAGCGTCAACATTGAATATCCTGCAATTGTTTTGAGGGTTCTCATTTGTCTTTTAGTTTCAGCGCTATCCGCTCTAGTTTCAGCTCCGTATGTTAGCACAGGTCTGACACAGGTTTTATATATCTTAGATTTGCATTCGACCGTCAATTGTTTCTCCAAATTACTTGTTTTAGATTACTTGAGATGATGGCTCTTTATTGACCTGTTGTCTGACTTCGTCTTTAAGGTATCCACTGCTAGAGATGTGTGGTGTACCGAGGTAATCAAAGTGCACTGCTTGTTCAATTGGGGTGTTGTTCACTCTTAGCTTACATCGCAAGGGTTCCTTTGATGTGGTCATTGATTTGGTCTTGATTGTGGATATTCTCATATTGTAATTTGCAATGGTTTTAAACGTATAAAGTAGTCGTTGTAAGTTGTCTTCGAATTCGGCTATCAAAGCTGCATCATCCGAATAACTCAAGACGACTACGTAGTGATTACAAAGTCTGTATCCAAGGCCTAGTGCTTTTACTGCTTTTGTAATCTTGTCCATAATAATGTTGAACAATAGGGGGCTGAGGCTGTCTCCTTGGCGGATTTCGGTATTTGTCTGTATTTCCCTTGTTAGTTTTTGGTTGACTCTTACTTTGGTGGTGTTGTTGGTATTTAGGTCTTTTATTAGTTTAATGCATCCTTTTGGTGCTTCTTTCACCACGAGTATATTTCAAATGTCTTTCAGTTATACCTTATTAAACGCTTTTCTGAAATCTATGAAACAGATAAATGCAGGTGTATTATACTCAATAGATTTTTATACAATTTGCCTCATAATAAAAATAGTGATTGGATTTTTCAACATACAGTGGAGGTTTCTTTTTGGCAAGACTAGCTGACATTTGTAAATTGCAGAGAACTAAGTTATGGTCCGAACCTATATTTGCTGAGGTAAGACATCTGATTAAGTAACAAATGACTTCCGGGATTGGACCGTGTCATGATTGAGATCGAAGAACTCAACGTTTCGCCCACTTTCGTAAGGGGCTTCATCAGGAGGAAAAAAGCAAAAGAGCACGGTAACTCAACGTGTTAACCACGCCAGAGGCGAAACTCTTTGCAGGGAAGGGACAGATGAGCACGGTAACTCAACGTGTGAACCACGTCAGAGGCGAAACTCGACTGACTATCGGAAGAAGAAAGACGAGAATTTATAGGCAAGCGCCGTCGCGATTCAGCGGGGCTTAGGAATTAGCACTTTCCACATAGAAGGAAGGGGAAAACCTTCATCCTGATTGAGATTATTAGGGTGTTTGAAAATCTCAATGGCTTCGCGAATCTTTCTGCTAAAGAAGAATGGGGATTTGCAGATGATGGAAGTTTCATCAAAAAGGATCTTATGACCAGTATCGCGTTGGTGTTCGGCGATGGCCGATGATGAAACGAGACCTGACTTGAGACAGCGCTGGTGCTCAAAGATGCGAGTTTTCACTGAACGACCTGTTTCACCAATGTATACAGCATTACAAGAGCAAGGGACTCTATAAACACCTTTAGATGACATAGTGTTTAATTTATCTTTAGATGAAGGAAGAACCTGTGAGATTTTGCTGGGGGGTTTGAATACTATTTTAATGTTTTGTTTTCGAAGAAACTTTCCTATGCGGTCGGTGACTTGGTGGATATAGGGAATGTGTTTGGGATATATGGTTCTGTTGGTAATTATGTAGTGATTACCGATTTATTGCCATGATTATCTGTAAACATGTACTATGTGTTGACATTTATGTTTGAAAAATGTGGTATTGATTCTGTGTTCGTTAGAAGCACGGAACTCGGTTAAGGTCTTTCCCCCTAAGGTTTAGAGTTTCCTCGTTGAATACTTGTTTAATCCCCTCTACCGCTTCATTACCAACTCTGGCATTTAGGTCTCCTAGAAGTAGCATACTGTCGTTGAGCTTCGCTGTAAGTATTCGATCGTTCACGAATTCTATAGTCTCGATATTGTGCTCGTATTTGTAATGGATGAGCAAACCAACTCCGGAAGTGATTCCTTCGGTCTTTGTACGTCCGCTGTATATCAGAATATAATTTTGGCACTTTGATGTACCTTTACCTTTCTCCACTGCCTCCGATATGGAGCCTATATCTATATTTTGGTTGTTCATTTCTGGCACAATTTCTTGGACTTTGTTATTAAATGACATTACATTTCAGAATGCTACTGCGTCCTACTGCATCAGGAATAAACTGACTAAAACTATTAAAGAGTTCCAAAATGGGAACAGGAAATAGCATAACTTTCCTCTGAAGTTTTGTACTGAAAATTTTCAAAAAGCAGAAAGTGCCAATAGTAATAAAAAATCATCACACATACTCTTTTGAGAGAGAAAGTACGTGTTACAGCCTAAATTCGACTTTACTACAAGAAAAGATGGCATCACGTTGGGATACCAGCTTGTTACAACACGAACTGCTCAAAAGCTGCCAGTTTGTTACCACTTAAAGCTACATATTCGGGAAAGTTAAGCAGATTCGTTGCCTTAAGCCCGTTACGATGGGCTGTAACAAGGGGTGCCCGCTTAAAACGCTCAGTGAGAAAGGCTGGTTCTTTACGACATTAGAATTAAGGTTACGAACCGGTAAACGAAATACAGATGTTAATGTTTAGCGCCACCACTTTCTCTCTAAATCGAGAAAACACACAGGGAGGGGCTCATTCTAAAAGTGGAAGTAATAGCTCCCCTTTCTACTTCTAGCGTGGCAATGCTTGTGCAGCAAACGCAACAGCTGAGTTGTCCTTACCGTTACTTGCAGTCGCTTAGAGCTGTCTGAATCCCTGTACATTGAAAAAAAAATACACAAAATACACATGCATAGTTTTTCTATGAACGCTGCTTTTCAAAATCTGATTTTAGCGTTTTCTTTGACCTGTCATAGGAACCTTTACCTCATATGTAGCGATTTTACCCAAGCTGTATTTAAGAAAATTATTTGTAATATCATGCTGAAGCATCATAAAACAAGACTGTGCAGGTTCGTTCATGTTTGGACATGCTCAGGCCTATTAATCTGGCATTGTGATGTGTCAGTATTGAGCTGACTGTGAGTTTGTTCACTAGTAAAATATTTCCTCCCTTTCTGTTTGGAATTTTTATAGGTCCACAAATTCGGTCATTAACGGCTGACGAACATTTTGAAGGACTGTTAAATTCACTGGAGAAAGCAGCCTGGCAGTCATTCAAAAGTTTATGTTGCAAATTTCTTGGAAACCACAAAGCAGAAAACAATCGTGACATAGTGGCTGATCTTCTGCATTCTTTTAAAGCTATGGAGCGCAACATGTCTTTAAAAATGCACTTCTTGGACTCTCACTTACACTTCTTTCCCGAAAATCTTGGAGCTGTCAGCGACGAACACGGTGAGCGTTTTCATCAGCAAATTTTTACAATGGAGAAGAGGTACCAAGGCAAGTGGAGTTCCAATATGCTGGCTGACTACTGTTGGACCAAGAAGAGAGACGTTTCAGATGCACAATATGCCCGAAACTCACTATCTACGACTGTCTAGGTAACTCAGAATGAGTAGTTATAATTTTGAGTTAAATAGCTAGTTACGGATTTTTTAGAATATTATAAAATATTCAAATGAGTATCACACAAAACTTCTGCCCGATGGGGAAAAACTGAAATGATATTTGAATTCAGCACCAAAAATACTTTTAGAATCTGTTATTTTAATTCTTGTAAAAGAACAAAAGTTTATTTTTGTCGACCAGTGTAATTAACAATAAACTATATTGATGTAGAAAATACATAGGTGAAAATAAACATTAAAAGAATTACTCATTACCGTTAAAAATGCTCGAAAAAAGTTAGTGAGGTTAATTGCGCAACGTTTAAACTAAACACAGGCCACAAAAGTACAACAAACGATAAAACTATTTCAAAAACTGTAACAATTTTCACAAAGGAACTACATTACAACAATCAAAATTGACAACAAAGACTCAAAATTCACTTTAAAGTGGTAATTTCTGTTCAACGTCTTAAAATTTAAATAAACAATGGCACTGGCGACACTTCGAAATCACTTCACTGTAAATTTATATGCGCTATAAATACTATCACTAATAAAATACCTGTTGGAGGGAATTCAGATTACATTGTCCAACCAGCTGCAGGTCCGCATCTCAGCTATTGTCTAAAAAAGAACGACAGGAAACTGCATAGAGGTGATATTCAAACAGGTGTGACGGCATTATATCCCCGGGACGGGTACGAATGAAGCTCGTTACGTTAGGCATATTCGGTACGACAATTCGTAACTTCATTACAATGACGGTTTAGCCCACCAACGAGGTTTTCACTTAAGATCCGCTTTAAGCGTGATTGGTGATACCTTGCTCCACGATACGGAAAGAAACCCTTGGCTAAATGTTCACCAGCACGTCACTTAACACGGGGCTTGACGATAGCCAAACAATGTGGCTTCACTAATTTCGACTTCAACGACGGAGCCGGGGCAGCAGAAAACAACCACCACCTTGTGAACGATCTCAATGCCCGTCGCTGAATGTTCCTCCGGGCTAAGATGCCAAAGCCAAATAAATCCACGCAGGCGTGAGATTCGCTTTCTCTCGAACTCATGGAATAGGGCTACCACGGGACGAAATGCGTCGTGAAATTTCGCTTATGAAGGGGAATCACAGGTAAGCCAGAATCGACTTGCTGATGCCAAGAACTCATTAAAAATATGATAAGGGCACATTGCGTCATCCAGGGAACAAAGCTAACTTTAGAATTAAATATCGACGAACGTAAATAAGCTGAGGGACGCTAATCATCGAAACGAACGGAATAAAGTTTTGAAACCTTACTGAAATCTTAATTTAGGCGTAAATGAACCGGGAAAAGAACTAAAAATGGGAGAAAAAGGCGGAAAAGGGTAAAAAGACAGTAAATTGTCATCACATACGTGCAAAAATACTAAAAACTTTTCTTATCGAGCTTTGTAGATTCATGACAACCGTGTTTTCCTAGCATTTGGGAGGTCCTGGGTTCAATTCCCATCTGCTCTGTTTTAGGTTTGTGGGTAGTGTAAGATGAACTCACCCTTATAATGTCAATGTGAACTTATTACTATCATGAAATGTGAGCTAACTTCATGTATGAAATCTGACAGCGAATAAACGAGTTGTCTACCTACTTTACATGGTGTCAGTTGTGCGCGAAAAAGTGAACCTAACCTGACAAAGCACATTGTTGAAAATCGAATCACAGCAAAGATGGACGAATTAAAACGGCAAAACGACGATCTCAAGAAGAAAGTCGACGAAATGGAACGGCGATTTACCCAAATGCAAGCGACAGCGCCCACGCCATTCAACACAATACCAGCTCCAGAACGCTTCACATTTGAAGCTAGTGACTGGACCAGTTGGATTGATTGATTGATTGATTGATTAAAGCAGGGATTTAGATGGGTTAGTAGTGAGCCCAGTTTTGCACTTCGACTCTGTGGTCTTTTGTGCCCCCCCTGACCCTATTAAAATAGATCTGCACCTTCAACGAGTTGTAGGAGGTGTTTTACGAGGTGCTCGTGTGTGAGAGCTGCTCCGTGTGGAGTTCCCCCGAAAAGTTGCTGTCTTTTGCGGAGTAACGCTGGACAGTCGAAGATTATGTGTGAGGCTGTCTCCTCCTCTTCCTGACATAATCTACAGAGTATGTCCCCTCTGTATATGCCTATTTTGTGTAGGTGTTTTCTCAGGTGGCAGTGTCCTGTGACTAGTCCTACCAGCCGTCTGATCTGAGTTCGTCCTAGATGGAGTACATCGGTTGTTAGTCTGCGAGAAGGCGTTCTAATTATTTCCTTCCCCAGTGTTTGTCCCTGTGTGGCATCCCAGCGAGAAGCGTGTTGTCTAACGGTCCATTTTTCTATCGCTGTTCGGATGCTTTGTTTGGGTATACCAAATACAGGTTCTGGGCCTATAAATGGGGTAGATGCACCAGCTTTTGCGAGGGCGTCTGCCGCTTCGTTTCCCTCTATCCCTGTGTGCCCTGGCACCCAAATGAGCTGAACAGTGTTCTTTTCAGCTAGGAGTGTCAGGTGATTTAAGCATTCTCTTGTTAGCACAGAGCTTACACGAGGTGATTCAAGCGCTTTCAGTGCCGCTTGACTGTCAGAAAGTATGCTTATGCGTTGTTGGGAATACCCGCGTTTTGCATTTTCCTGGACGCATTGCATTATAGCAAAGATTTCAGCTTGAAAGACTGTGGCTTTGGTCCCAAGAGATACACTAATGTCCTCTTTTGGTCTTACGCCATGTATTCCAGCACCCGTGCCCTCTGCTGTTCGGGATCCATCTGTGTACCAGACTAGCCCATTTGGCAGGTGGGTTGAGGTTTCTTGGGTCCAGTCATTGCGATCGTACCTCACAGTGAAAGGTTTGTCAAAGGAATACTCTGGAAGGCTGTAGTCTGAGCCCATTTTTAAGATGGGGTTACCTTCGCCCACTTCCTGTATCCGTTTGTGTCCGCACCGTTCCTGGTTGGTGTTCCAGTTTCCGGTGGTTTTCATTCTGTATGCTCCAATCTGGGCTTCCCCTTTTAGATATATGTCTAGAGGTGTTAGTCCCAAGAGAGCTTCCATAGATGCTGTTGGAGTGCTATTCATAACTCCACAGATGCACAAACAGGCCAGTCTCTGTATCCTGGATAGTTTTTTAATTGCTGTTTTTTGTTCTACCTTTGGCCACCATACCAAGGTGCCATAGGATATCACGGGTCTGACTACTGTTATGTAGTACCAATGAACCATCATTGGTTTCAGTCCCCATGTTTTACCAAACATGCGTCTACCCATCATGAGGGCCATTTTTGCTTTGTTTGCTATTTTGTCTAGGTGTGCATTCCAGTTTAGTTTTGCATCTAGGGTAATACCCAGATATTTAACTTCCTGGCTAACCTGAATTCTTTCACCAAAGATTGTAAGGTTGTTGAAGGCCTCTACATTTCTTTTCTTAGTGAAAGGTATTATAGATGTTTTGCTAGGGTTTACCTTGAGGTTTTCCCTATTGCACCATGCCTGAGTGATGTTCAGTGCCCTTTGCATGAGAGCTGCAATGATGGTTGGATACTTGCCCCTTATGAGAATGACTATGTCATCTGCATAACCTTGGGTGTAGAACCCTTCGTCATTGAGTGTCTGCAGGAGATCGTTCACTACCATGTTCCACAGTAGTGGGGATAGTACACCCCCTTGTGGACAACCTCTGACAGCACGTGCCTTGAGGGATTCTTCTCCCAAATCGGCCTGTATCTGGCGTCCCTCTAACATGGTTTTTATCCATCTGTTTGTGATGTCGTCCACGCCATGTCTTAGGGTTGCAGTCATTATTGATTCGAAGGAGGTATTATCAAATGCTCCCTCTATGTCCAGGAAAGCAGCTAGGGCTACTTCCTTGTTGGTTATCGACATTTCTACCCTACTGAGTAGGTTGTGAAGTGCCGATTCACATGATTTTCCTGGTTGATATGCATATTGGCTACGATGTATGGGATTGTCTTTCAAGACCCCATCTCGTATGTGCCTGTCTACCAGTTTTTCCATAGTCTTTAGACAGAAAGACATTAGGCTAATCGGTCTATATGCCTTTGGCAGGGTGTACGATGCTCGCCCTGGTTTGGGAATGAAGACGACCTTGATCGGTCTCCACGCCAGTGGCAAGTAGTTTCCCGCTAGGCATAGGCGAAAGATCTTAATTAGGATCGGTACCAGAAGGTCTATTCCCCGCTGCAGTAGAGCGGGGAAGATTCCATCTGGTCCGGGTGATTTATAAGGTGAGAAGGATTTTACAGCCCACTGTACCTTGCTGTGACTGATCACTTCCCTAGCTACCTTCCACTCGTCTCTCGCGGGCCTTTTTGAGAAGTTGCTAGGGACTGGCTGTGATGTTATGTTAGCCTGATCAGCCATCAGTGCTCCTGGAAAGTGTGCTTGAATTAGCATTTCCAGGGTTTCCCTTTCACTAGTTGTGTATTCCTGTGTCGGTTTTAGCATGTTCCCGACTGGATTTAAAGGGTCTTTTGACAGAACTTTGTGGAGGCGTGCTGTTTCTGTGGTGCCTTCAATGTCCCCACAGAAGCTCCTCCATGAGTCTGTTTTTGCTTTTCTCAGAGCTTTGTTATATTCGGTTAGAGCCTGGGCGTGTTGGCCCCACTCTCCGTTCCTTTTTGCTCTGTTAAAGAGTTTTCGTGCTCTTTTCCTCAGGTTGGCCAGGTGTTCATTCCACCATATGACCTTCCTGTTGGTCTGTCTCTTTCTCAATGGACAGTTGTTTTCATATGAGGTTAGTATGGCGTCATTCATTTGGTCCACAATTACCTCAATGTCTGCTGGCGTATGGATATGGGTTTTAACATCGGATAACTTGCTAAGAAGTTCCTCCCTGTATGCAGCCCAATCAGTTTTCCTGGGATTTCGATAGGTTATTGTTGCCTTTTCAAAATCTGCCAGGAAGTACTCAATGTGTCTATGATCAGACAGTGATGGTTCGTTAGATACGCGCCATTGTATTACTCTGTCCTGCAGTCCAGCCGTGGACAGAGTTATGTCAATGACTTCTTGCCGACGTCGAGTTACAAAAGTGGGCTCACTACCTCGGTTAAGTATTTGTAAGTTATTACTTACCAAATATTCCAGGAGATCGGTTCCTCTCTGGTTTGTGTCCGTGCTGCCCCATGCAGTGTTGTGCGCATTGGCATCGCAGCCTGCTAAGAACTGGAGGCGGTTGGCCTCGCAGAACGTTACAGTTTCCATCAACTCTGTGCTTGGTGGAGGGTTGATGGCATCGTAGGGAAGGTATACGGAGGATATCACTACCTGCCTCTCGTTGCCCTCCCTAATTTGTTTCAGTTTAATGGTTGTTAGATCCCTAAAACATAAGTTGTACAGAGCCATGTATTTTACCCCCCTTCTTACATAAATACATGTCCTGGGTATATCAGAGGATTTATCGTATATTAACTCACCTCTGGCTTGTCCGAGTCCCATTATTTGGCCCCTTACTATCCATGGTTCTTGGATGAGGGCCACATCAATGTCCTCGGTTTGTAACCGGCTGCATAATACAGCCGTGGCTCCCCTACTGTGTTGGAGGTTTACTTGCAGTAGCCTCAGGACACTTGCTGGTGCTGGCGCCATCTTGTCCGTCAGGGGTAGGTACAGATAAACATCTGAATGTTGCTCTGCCTAGGCCTAAACATGGCTTCATGTTCAGGTTACGGAGAGTGGTTAGGGATGCCTCGTCGATCAACATGATCAGTGTCCTGCCTTTAGGCTCCGATACACTGTTGATGACTCGCCAGTCCTCTGTCTTCAGCCCCTTGTTCTGGGTCTTAAGGAGATCAAGGATATCCTTCTGCGGTTTGGTACTAAAGGGTTTGGGAGCCCACATAAGTACTTTGGCCGCATTCAGGATCTCCTTGGCTGGTCCTACTCTGAGCCTAGCTCCCTCCCACAGCTGGAGGTTTGGAGTCGTGGTTGTCAGCCATGACTTCGTTTCCTCGCTCTTGCAGGAGAGGATGACTGCACCTTTTTCAAAGTAGCAGCTGTTGAACTGTGGTCCTGTTCCTTCCCCTCCGGGTTGGATTTGTCCCAACAGTGCGGACTGAATTTCTTCGGCTTGTTCCTCCGTCAGGCGTGTCTCTGGGAAGTCCTGAGGAGCTATAGCCATTTTTAATCCTTTAAGGGCTTCCTTAAAGGTTTCTTTCCTCACTGCATTATCATCAGTGCAGGACTTTTTTGCAGTTGTCGCGGTTTGGGAGTTTGGTGTGCTCCCGTCGGACCTCTGCCTCTTTTTAGAAAGTGTAGTAGCCGGTACGCCTGAGCCGCCAGCTATTTCTCCTTTCTTAGAAGGTGTAGTAGCCGGTACGCCTGAGCCGCCAGCTGTTTCACCTTTCTTAACACTGCCGGTGGGAGCGTGTGAGCTCTCGTCACGGTTTGTGTTAGGTTTCTTGGGGTTCTTTCTCCTATGGCGTATGGGTTCGCCAAGAGCTTTGGCCCTCTCGATTGCGGCTTTCCGTCTCTGTGCTCCAGAAAGCCGTTGCAGTGACACCTTTTCGATTTTGGAGGTTAGGGTATCAGCCTCCAAATCGACGGTGGTTCCCTCCTCAGTTATGGTTTTTTCAGCCACATCTGATTTGGGTGATTTCAACAGGGCTTCTTCATCCCCGCTGGAAAGGTTAGGTAATATGTCTTCGTTATCCATATTGTTCCCACGAGTATGGGGGAAAGGGTTTCGACACGCACGGAGCCCCCTGCATACGTGAAGGGCTAAATACAACGGGGTGCGCCAGGTGCCCCGAGGTTGGTCGCTAGGGACCAGGTTGCCTCCTGGCCATGCATCCCTTCGGCGCGCACCGTACCTTGGGATTAGGGGAGTTTTTATAGTGGGGCCCCATCCACACGAACCAGGCGGTTAAGCCCAGTTCCCCGTGCCCCAGGTTGACACTACCCTGAGCGCCGAAGGCCACTCAGGGGTCGTTGCATCAAACACTGGTGGTTTACGGTATGCGAGTTGGTCTGCGACAGCTGTGCTGCTGACCAGTCATTCCCGTAAAGGGTCGTGGCCGTTCCCCTATCCGCCACCTGGGGACGCACCCGGTCGGCGCTCAACCGACATGGCAATTAAGCCATGCTCTCGGGCCTTTTATAGTAAATGTTCAATGTGACTCCCGATTACCTCAATAAGTTTATCAATTCTTTTCCTAAACGATCTTCTAACTTTAAAAAATATGTTTGGCTGATTGGCAATAAAATTAGCGGAATTTACTGTTTGCTGCCATAGTTGTTGACGATTATTTATTTCTTGTGAATATACCAGCGATTTTTTGTTAATACAGATTAAAGTTTCATTTGCGTAATAAATGCAATCTTCTGAGAAAAAACACCCACATAATTAATACACATTAAAATCCAAATAACTGTTCAGCTTTATGTTTAACTTTAAATATCTCGAAAAATAATGACTTTATCATTACGAAGGAAGAGTATGTTATTTATGTAGAAAGTATTGGAGAATCGAAAAAGTGTGCTAAAATGGCAATTCGGCCAGTGGCGTAGAATTTGGGAAGGGTCAACCAATCACTTGCCCCTGTCGTACGCCTCTGGTAGTAGCCAGAAGCGTTTATTTAACATAATTTAGTATTGTTTACAGTGTCTACACTTCCTGCCGAATATGATACGAATATGTCAAATAATTTTAAAGTAATGGAAAAAAATCACTTTTAAATTTTTTATTAAAATGCCCTATATCTCAGTAAGGAGCCATATTTTATCTAAGTGATTTTAGTTAAATATTAATATTTTGAGCCCAGGATTCTACAGTTAAAATATTTCCAATTATTAATGAAACACCCTGTATATATTGTTACAAAGTATGCAAACTGAAATAACAGGGGCGAAGCCCCTGATTAACAACAAACGAATCAAATAATAGAATTAAGCGAGCGTACGCAATGTTTGTGAACACTGGAGAACGCACAATAAAGCTATTGTCGCCACTTAACTCGGCACATAAATTAAACGCAGCGGATACAGTAAATAGATCCTACCTGAGCTGTAAGCATGGTGTTGGTGGGTGCTATGAACTCGGCCTCGGTGAAGCTTGGCAGAACGCTACGGTGGTGCGGGTCCCCAAACAGAAACGAACCAGGTCGGGAGGGTGTCGGCAAGAAGTTAATCCAATCTTCGGGATGGCCCAACGAACGTAATCAGAATTTGCAGAGCAGAATTTCTCGAACTACACGAGCACACAGGCGGGAATTATAAAACGACGTCTTGGTTTGATGTGCACTACGGCAGATTTTGCGTCCCTCAACCCTTAATGAGCGGACAGCATACTAAACATTAAGACGACGTTTCGCGAGCCTAACCCATTACTTCGCGCTCAACCCTTATTTATTTTCGCACCTTTGGCTATGAAGACTGTCGCCGAACTGCGCCCAAAATTTAATTATCGTGCGAAGACCACACAATACATTCTTACTTAAGCACGAAACAACGTAACCCCCAGGCTCCGAGGACCGGGGTGTCAACTTCACCACACAAGTGTCTTATTCGAGGGTTCGCTATTAATTTCCCATTTCAAATGCACAGGGCTTAAGAACAACGTAACGGAAGAAAGTTTTGAACTCCAAAATTAATATTTCCACATGCACGGTTAACCAAGGGCTGATCGAAACTTTTTTCCTGGCCCAAAACTTAACGCAAAAGGCGTAGGCCGGAATGCAAACAAAGAAAGCCTTCAACGGCTGAGATCATATCTGACTTCACAAAATTTAAATAAGATTTCTGAGAAGCCCCAATTAATAAAGCACAAAGGAAAAGTTTTCAACACACTTGCCACGTACGGAAGTCCACGGGCGTAAATATCAAATTACAAGAACTGAAACAATAAGAAAGCCGACCTGCGATTAATTAATAAATAAGCAATGGTAGTAAAAATCGCAGATCAACCCCCCTACCATTTATACACCACGGCAGCTCTGAAAAACTCTTTCTTTACTCACCGCGATGGCCAAACTAGCTCAAATATCGGCGGCCTTAGATCGTAGGTTCAGATCATCAGCTATGTACCCTGGAATGTCTTCAAAAAAGGAAAGGAAAATGGAAATGGGCGCCAGAAATCAAAAGATTTCAAATAACAAGAAGAAAAATAAACTACAAGTGACTAGCGTTTAATTAATCATTAATAAAAGTTTTGAAGAGTCAGTAACCAAGAATCAGGATAATTAAAATGTAAATAATGTAATAACACAATTGTGTATCTTAACTGAAGGTTGCGACACGCATAAAATTAAGAACCCCTTTCGGGTTATTTTAATAACTTTAACAAAAACACTCGTGGGATAAGCTTATCACAGTCATCTAATAAAACCTTCTGTTAGGCTATTGAAAATAAATAGCGTGACTGTACCTTTTACATAGGGTCGAAACACACATCAAAAATAGCAAAATTTATAACTGTGCATAATTAACTATAAGCATGAAAATTTCAAATATTAAAACAAGAGCATGTATGAAATTGAATGTTACATTTTAATAATTGCAAAACGTATTAATTTAAGTTTTAAATATTGACGGGTTTAAAATGTATAAATGGAGAAACCAGTTATCAAAAACATGATAAATCTCGGAACAGCACAACTAACCTCGCAAAATAATCTGGACGTGAACGGCTATAACCCTCGTTGGAATCGCCAAGGATGCGCAGAAAATTGCTGCAGAAGCATCCCCAAAAAGGCAGCAAAAGCATCTTCAAAAGGCCGCAAAACGCCGAACCCAGCAGGTGTCGAAAGTGCGATAAGGCTTGGCCTCCGAGATAAACTCGTTGTTGAAACGGAACTGGTAATTAAGAGCTAACAAAAAATGTAATTACTATGGGGATAATAAGACAGAAAAGCGCAATCGTACCTGATAATAATCAGCCCTTAGAAAACACATTGCTCATTGAAATTGGTTGAGCGCACGTAATTTAATATAATTAACATAAAATCTCGGCCGCGCGAAATGCGCTGCCCGAGGCGAAAAGAATGAGTGCCTCGGACGACAATTTCGTTTCCTCGAGGAAGGCTCGCACTCTGATAAGAGATAGCGCGGGTCAGAGAGGGCATTGCGCAAACGATAAGAACTTGATGCAGGTACAAAATGCGTTGGTTTGGAAAATTTACGAATTCGAAATGCAAAAGGAATTATAATTTAACTAAAAATATACAGGTTAAGCCTGAAATAATTGGATAAATGGCGAAACAATTAGGCAAAGCCAAAAAATTGTTTCACTCCCCACGGCCAAAAGAAATAAAAAGGTTTAAATATGAAAACATTAAAAAAATGTAGGAAACCAAAGAATTCGAGAATGAGATCGATGATGCCAACACCAAAAGCGAAACGCTATCGAAAAAATCCTCTTTCGAGAAGATAAGCCAAGGGAAACAACCCTTATAAATCGGCTTAAAAATATCAGGGGCACCACATAGGACACCGCCAAAAAAATAGACGTTCTGTCTAAACCGGACAGAAGCCTAAAAAACTGTTAAACACAGCAATAACCGACTGCATCACATAGGACACAATCCACCTTCCTACAAACATCCGAAAAATTCACAAAAATCCGAAAAACTCGCACCGCATCATCATCACTCACTCCAAATCTAAGATAACCTAACATCAAAAAAGTATGAGAGGGAAAAAATTATCTTCAAAAAAATGAAACACAGTAAGTACTGCGACAAAAAGATTCGGGTGAAAACCCAGGAAAAGATCCTAAAAACCATAACCGCCCCGAATTTAGGTAGAGACCCCAGAAGCCGGAGGGAACAACCGCAACACCACCAAACCCCGCTCGGGCATTTAGCCAGTCGTCGCAGCTAGATGGAAAAGGCGCGCCGATGACGGACTGAATGTGGCTCCCTCACTGAGTCGGATGACAACACAATCGCTCGCCCCAACCCCCAGAAATCTCCACAAGGCCGAAAAACCAACCCAAATAACAATAAAATTTAAAAAACCCCAAACAAGTATAAACTCGTCTCAAAAAATCACATAAAAAACAACATAGCTAACAAGCCATGAACAACGACCTGAAAATCAAATCGGTTAAGGTCCTAAGCGAACACAAGCATGAATGGAGAAAGCACTCTTAAAAAATATCCCAAAATATGGAAAGAAACGACCCCAACTGCTAGCGTTGCTTAGACGGAAAGCAAGATGACAATGCTTCTTATCGTGACCTTTCCTGCATGCCCAACCAACCACCCTATACGTTACAAAGGGGAAGAACTAGATGATGACGTTCCCAAACAGTGACCTTCCCTGCATGCCCAACCTACCACCCTAGCAAGAAACAAAAAGCACAAAAAACAAGTTTTTAAAAGAGACACTGTAGGTGTTTCCACGGTCACAATATCCTATAATACCATAGTCCAAATCCAAATAAGCGAAGCGCTTGTGAAAAAAAATTCTCAAATGAGACGGAAGTAATGGTAAGTAAAAAGGAAAGTGAAAAGCACTAGAATGCAAAATCCATAGGGAACATACCCTACAGCAACTTTTAAAAACAGAAGAGAAAACGGGACATAAGGAAAAGAGAAAAGGAAAGAAGAGGAAAATGAACCAAAAAACCAGAGTTCGGAAAAACTCACGCTGCCACACCCACTCATCCAAGCTTCGACTGGCTAGGTCTACCATTCCATGCCGTGACCCGGGTTTACGGAGACATGGACACGCTTAAAGAAGAGGAAACACAAAAAAGCAAACCGCCTTCAATCGTAAGGGAAAATCCGCACTCAGACAAATGCGTAAAAAGACGCAAAAAAAATTGCATAAAACAATGCGTAACCAGATGCAATAGCGCATCAAAACCGACGCAAAAAATATCTCCTGTCACGTCTGACAAAAGAAAAACCTGCACCACATCGGACACAGAAAAAATATAGACACCCTGTTTACACCGAACAGGGGCCTAAAACAAGGACTGCCTCACATCGGACGCAGCCAATAAGCACAAATTCGCATCCAAAAGAAATGCATAATCGCATTCAAAAAGTAAATGCATAAACCATAGCTAAATAGCCGAAAAAGAACAACCCGGACACAACCCGTCGAGACCCTGAGTAAACACAAGTACGGTAAGGCAAGTAAATAAAAATCCCAAAAATGGAGTAAACTACACCAAACCGCACAAGTAATTCACGCAGGCCCTCGACCCACCGATAAGCAACCAAAGGAAAGATAAGGAAAAACCAAACATACCACACTACCAAAGCACACACGCAACCAGTCAAAGAAACCATTCAGAAACGTCATTCACCAAAGCATACCCTTTCAACAAAGTCCATCACACTACCCATAAACATACCGCTAAACCAATCATTCGTCAAGGAAGATGAGGGAAGAAAAGTCAATAAACAACCGAACGAAAGGATACGTAAAGAAAGGAAAAGAAAAGAAAGTCAAATATAAATACGTGCACTACAACAAGATGAAAATTACAAAATGCATAAGAGGTAAAAATTTAAACAAAAGTGAAAAGGAAAATGAGTATAAAATTAAATATTGATAAATAAAGACATCCAGGTAAACACAGCTGATGTAACTACCAAAATCGAGCCCCACGTTGGGCGCCAGTGAAACAATAAGAAAACCGACCTTCGATTAATTAATAAATAAGCAATGGTAGTAAAAATCGCAGATCAACCCCCCTACCATTTATACACCACGGCAGCTCTGAAAAACTCTTTCTTTACTCACCGCGATGGCCGAACTAGCTCAAATATCGGCGGCCTTAGATCGTAGGTTCAGATCATCAGCTATGTACCCTGGAATGTCTTCAAAAAAGGAAAGGAAAATGGAAATGGGCGCCAGAAATCAAAAGATTTCAAATAACAAGAAGAAAAATAAACTACAAGTGACTAGCGTTTAATTAATCATTAATAAAAGTTTTGAAGAGTCAGTAACCAATAATCAGGATAATTAAAATGTAAATAATGTAATAACACAATTGTGTATCTTAACTGAAGGTTGCGACACGCATAAAATTAAGAACCCCTTTCGGGTTATTTTAATAACTAACAAAAACACTCGTGGGATAAGCTTATCACAGTCATCTAATAAAACCTTCTGTTAGGCTATTGAAAATAAATAGCGTGACTGTACCTTTTACATAGGGTCGAAACACACATCAAAAATAGCAAAATTTATAACTGTGCATAATTAACTATAAGCATAAAATTTTCAAATATTAAAACAAGAGCATGTATGAAATTGAATGTTACATTTTAATAATTGCAAAACGTATTAATTTAAGTTTTAAATATTGACGGGTTTAAAATGTATAAATGGAGAAACCAGTTATCAAAAACACGATAAATCTCGGAACAGCACAACTAACCTCGCAAAATAAGCTGGACGTGAACGGCTACAACCCTTGTTGGAATCGCCAAGGATGCGCAGAAAATTGCTGCAGAAGCATCCCCAAAAAGGCAGCAAAAGCATCTTCAAAAGGCCGCAAAACGCCGAACCCAGCAGGTGTCGAAAGTGTGATAAGGCTTGGCCTCCGAGATAAACTCGTTGTTGAAACGGAACTGGTAATTAAGAGCTAACAAAAAATGTAATTACTATGGGGATAATGAGACAGAAAAGCGCAATCGTACCTGATAATAATCAGCCCTTAGAAAATACATTGCTCATTGAAATTGGTTGAGCGCACGTAATTTAATATAATTAACATAAAATCTCGGCCGCGCGAAATGCGCTGCCCGAGATGAAAAGAATGAGTGCCTCGGACGACAATTTCGTTTCCTCGAGGAAGGCTCGCACTCTGATAAGAGATAGCGCGGGTCAGAGAGGGCATTGCGCAAACGATAAGAACTTGATGCAGGTACAAAATGCGTTGGTTTGGAAAATTTACGAATTCGAAATGCAAAAGGAATTATAATTTAACTAAAAATATACAGGTTAAGCCTGAAATAATTGGATAAATGGCGAAACAATTAGGCAAAGCCAAAAAATTGTTTCAGAACAACAGAAAGCAATACGCAGAACTTAAAGCGTTGGCACGCATTATCGACAATAAGGAATCATAGAATAAGCTCATATTTACAATTCGGCGAAATATAACCTAAACGAAAATACCTGAAAGAAGCTAGGCAGTCCCAATAAAATGTTTATAAAGCAATTTTACAGGTCACGAGCATCTGAACGCTGGCTAAAATAAATTCGAATATAACTAATACAGGTCCGAATCCAGTGAAATTTTAGGTAAAACGAACGAGGTCGAAAGAAAATTAAAGTCCCATTACATCTTATATAGGACATCTAAATTATCTAAAATTACCTTTTCATTTATTAAGGAAGCCATAGCTCCACTATCTATCAAAGCTAAATATTCAATATTATTTAAATTAACTTTTAAAAATGGTAATGTTGAAATCTGTTTTGCTTCTTCTTCCTCTTCCAGTAAAAATTCTCCATTATTTTCGTAACTATTGTTAAAATACGTGTGGTTCTTCTTTAAACTATTTAAAATTGAAGTTTTTTTTTGTCTTCTGAGAAATCTTCCAAACCCTCAGCTTCTTCTATGTCATTTTCTCGCATATATTTTCCTCTGTCGTATATTGTTTTTATGTATTGACGCCTAGGGTATTTACTTGTTCCATCCTCTTGGTTCATTCTTTCTTTATTTTTGTCCTCAATTATGGTATTGTATCGTTTCCTATCCTGGTTATTGTATTCTGTTCTATACTGATAGTTTCTTTCTTGGTTATCATTGTTATACCTATTATTCCTCCATCTGTCCAAATTGCTATTATAATTGTCATTAAAATTCCTCTCTCCCGTTCTAAAATTATAATTATTATTACGGCCAAAATTAATAGCTATTTAAGTAACAAGCAATGTAAGAACCTATTAACATTCGAGGTAGGCAAGTACAAGCCAAGACGAAGTCGTGGCTTCTTGTCTGCCGAAAATGTTAATAGGCGATACATTCCGAGGTATCTTATTATATTTTTCCCGCTGCTTATCGAAATTTTCCTAGATTTTTGAAAAAATCGTTTGGTTTGTCACCTGTCACCAGGATTAGTTTTCGTGAGTCGTGTTACCTGTGAGTGTCAAATGTCACATAAACACTTGCAATTTATAAACAAAACGCCTAAATCTGCATCTTGCTTTGCAAATTTTAGTATCCTAGGAACTTAATAATAATATTAAGTTCCGTTGTCAAGAAAAAGCAGCAAACAAATATAATCACCGACTTACACGTTCTGTTACTAAGGCTGTAACACTGACTTACATGATCAGCAGCGGGAAAATTTATTTTGTTGTGTTTCCTCATATTTCCGTTTACTAGAATTTTGAAAATTCTGATTTTGTCTCCTGTTACTTTCTCTATTATTATTTCCAATAGCCATGTCATAGTTCCTGACTATTTCTAAAAAGTCTTTCAACGTTTTAATATTTTGTACAGCTACTGCTCTAGTAATTTCACTTTCTAAATGTCTAGACAAATGTTGGATGATTTCTTCTTCAGTTAAAGTTGGTTTTAAATATTGGGCTCTATTGAAGTTTTGTATTACATACATTTCACGTGTGCTACCTCTTTCCCAATATCTACCGGTTGTTAACTGAGTTCTCACTCGAGCTTGACGTGCATTGCTTCAGTATTGATCTATGAATAACTTTCTAAATTCATCGTAATTCTTATATTTTTGTTTAACAATACTGTGCCATGTATCTGCATAATTTCTTAACGTCATGTTAATTACTTGTAACCTTTTATTCTCATCATGTGTCGACTTCATGGTATCATATAATTTTACAAGATAACTCATAGGTTGTTCTCCAGGTCTTCCTTCAAATATTGACAACATGTCTGTTTGTATTCCAATATAATTACTTCTTTGGTTATTGTTTAACATTTCCGTCGCATCTTGTATTCTTTTCAATGTATCTTGTACCTCTATAATCTTTGTTGAATGATTTTCTGTTAACACATTAACTCTGCTTACACTGTAATTAATTTATTCTTGCATCTCAGTTCGATTTTTATGTACCTTATCATCAATCAATTTTATTTTCTCCTGCACATCCGTATTCTGACTTTGTATATCTCTTATTTTTCCTTCCAGTTCTTCGTTATTCTTTACTAACTTATCTTCCATGATTTTTGTTAAATTTTCTTTTAACTGTTTGCATTCTTCCTGCCTCTCTCTTCTCACATCATTTTTAACTTCATTCTTATAACTTTCTAATGTTATACAAATATTTTCTATTTGTGCTTGCAATTCTTGTTTATTCTGAAGTTGTATTTTATTAAAATCTTTTTTTAACTCGTTCATTGTCTCTTCCATCTTATCTGCTTGTTCTTTTTGTTCTTATACTTTCACTGCAGTGCTTTGCATTGCGTCTCATAACCTACCTTCCCTTTCTTCCGCATCATCCTTACTTTCCTCTGCAGTTCTTTCAATTGCTGCTTGCAACCTACCTTCCCTTTCCTCAATTGACTGTTGCAACTCCTTTTTCAACTCTTCAGTAGTTTTCTTACTTTCTTCTGCAGTTCTTTCAATTGCTGCTTGCAACCTACCTTCCCTTTCCTCAATTGACTGTTGCAACTCCTTTTTCAACTCTTCAGTAGTTTTCTTACTTTCCTCTGCAGTTCTTTCAATTGCTGCTTGCAACTTACCTTCCCTTTTTACAATTGACTGTTGCAACTCCTTTTTCAACTCTTCACTAGTTTTCTTACTTTCCTCTGCAGTTATTTCTATTGCTGCTTGCAACCTACCTTCCCTTTCCTCAGCATCCTTCTTTGACTCTACTGCATTTTTCTCTGCATTTTGTGCAATAAATGCCATTAACTTCTCCATATCTATGGTTGATTTTCCTGTTGATTCCGCTTGTAACCTTACCTGATCACTTTGCTGTATTTCCTCTACTTCAACTTCAGCACCACTCGCTACCACTTCCATTTCTTCTTGTCCTTCGTCTTTTTCCTCTTCAGTCTTCTTGCTTTTTCTTGTAATTCTTTTGTCAGCCATATTTTAGTTTAAAATTTTTAAATGTACCTACTTTTAATTACTAATCTTTATATTTTGAATTGTAAATCTCTATTTAGTTGACCAATTGAACCTTTATAAAAATGCTTTAGTTATTCTTATTGATTGTTACTCTATTTTTCTCAAAAGGATTCAATTATGATACGTTTTTTAAATTATGATTGTTTTAGTTCTATCCTGTTTTTGTAAATTAAGAAACAGGATTAATTCACCCGTGTTAATAAAAAATTAACCATACACTTGGTTTATCAGTTACAAACAATGGACGAGCGTTACTATGGTTTTCCGATGAGAGCCGGCGACGTACTGGACGCGCGAGCGACTATGAAATGTAATTTTCGTACGACGAGTAGCGACATTCCGGAGAGTCGCCGGCGAGTCGCTGGCGACTCGCCGGAGTTTCGTTATGAATAGTATGTTGGCGGCACTGTACGTCTACGTCAAATTCGAGGTTAGCAGGTTAGGTTTTCCGTCAATTTTGACAGAAACTGGCACAAAATCCAACCTGTTAACCTCGAATTTGACATAGACGTACAGTGGAACCAACATATTATTCATAACGAAACTCCAGCGAGTCGCCGGCGAGACGCTGGCGTACGACTGTGCATACGGGTGTTAGAGTTGGGCAAACAACGGGATACATTTTGATTGGTTTGGATCACTTTTTACAAGGCATGTGTGATAAAAGTGCCTGTTATACATATTTTGTAACATGACCGATACATTCATACATTCAGTGCTAAATTTTAACTAAACTGGCCGTATATTCCTAATAGTCGGTTCTAGAGATCCTAAGAATGATCAATACTCTGAAAACTCTCTCATCAAAAGCAAGTTAGCAAGATTGATAACCTCTTTGTTCGACCTATGTCAAATATCTAATTTGGATAAAAAATGTATGTCAAATCAGGCTGTTTGCTCAACTCTTAGTAAACTATATATATGCCGTTCACGATCTTTTTGGGTCATGTGACCATCTAGTAATTTTGTTGGCACTACCTCAGTGGCAACTAAACTCCCTAATGGAAATTGACATTTTTTGTGTTAGGTTAGGTTGTTTTCAGTTTAAGGTTATATTTTCAGAATAGGTACATTGTTGCCAGATCTCTGTTTAAATTAAGGATGATTTGACAATTGACGAGAGAAACGAAAATTAGAGATAATGCATAAGAAAAGCATTCAATATTGTTGTTTATTACAATTTGAATAAGAATTGTGTACATGATATGAATATGCCACTTTATTTTACATGATTGATGCCTGCTTGCTCACTTTGTGGTGTGGAAGGATAAAGTCGTCACAAACTGGTGCCAAATAAATTTAGTTTAGTAATTGTAATAAAAAAACATCTTGTACTGGCGTAACTGGAAGTTGGGTGTTCTGCATGTAATCAAAACAAAGAGAAAGTACGTGAAGTTCTGGCTTTTTTAATTCCACCTCATTAGAAAGTTTTGAGTAGACATGTTTGCTTCTTCTGCTATGGACAGACTCTGCAACAGCTACCCTCTTGGCAATTTCGTTTAAATTCACTTCATTTATTTTAATTCTGTATGTATCGAAAACCATCAACCTGTAGTCCCGTGAAAGACCGTTTGAAATTTTCTACAAAAAATTTATAGTAGGTAGCATAGGATACATTTTGGCATGCAGAATATGTAGTTTTAAAGAGCTGGTGCATTTTTTCAATATTTAAGTTGTTACCCAGGTAATATACTTCACGACCAGAATAATGACTTTTTAAGAGAATGATTCGATATGTTCTCTCATACACAATCTTGCTTCTTTGGAATATGCATGTCCGCTAACACTTTTTCTAGGAATATTACTAATTTTTAACTCAAGGTATACACTGACACTATTACAATACACTCGAAGATCCATAACAACTGCTACCAACAAGAATCACAAAATACAAACTAAACGCCATAATGACCGACGCACGCAGGGAAAAACAAATTTCTTGCAAAAAGTTCATAAGTCGGCGACTAATGTCCTTTCTGGGTAAAGCACATGCAATCGCAGCTGAAAATACTAAAGAAGCAATATATGAGCTTAAAAATGTGTCCACACACCCCGAATATGGAATTGACCCTGTTTCAGTGGCATTTTTGAGTGGATATGTAGCACAAACAGTTGAAGAAAGAGTTAACTGTAATATTTGCTTAGAATCTCGTTTAACCACTTCTTCCTCAAATCCATTGTTAGCTCTTATACATTTACAAGATAAGGGAGCATTGAAAAACACTACTAGACGATTTACAGCTTTAATAAATCAATTAGTTGCTCTAATTTTAAATATACAGAGTGGTTAAAAAACAGCTACATCTAGTTGGCTTTGAAATTTGTTTGCTTGTACATTTGGATGTGCAGCTATATTCTTTATTGTTCTCGAATTAGCCAGAACTGTTACTAATTAAACATCAATTTTTGACAAGAAGACTACTCACGTTGAACAATAATTAATTAATTGGTATAACCAACAAAATGTACACTACAAGAAAATATATTCATTATAGAGGCATATTTCCGCTCGGGACAGTTTATAAATGGGGAATGACAATATTCCTATGCCGACTGTAAACAATAGTTCCGATTGCAATTTCTCAATAGAATTGTTGAAGATACTGTTTTGCAACACCATATTCGTCACGTTGTGGAAAAGTTTCAGAGGACAGGAAGCGTAGAAAGAGGAAAATCTTCTGGAAGACCGCGCATTGACCCAAATGTCATTGCAAATGTGGAGGCTCTTCTCGAACGAAATCCGCAAACATCAGTACGTCGTATATCAGCTCAAACGGGTGTTCCTATTAGTAGTGTTCGGGGTATTTTGAAGAAAAGACTGCACATGCATCCGTACAAAGTGTCTGTGATGCATAAAATCCGACCAAGAGATCATGCTAGTCGGGTACAATATTGTAACTTTTTTCAAGAAAACTTAAACAACAATGACGTTCTAGATTTAAGTTTCTTTACTGGCGAGGCATGATTCTACTTAAGTGGATATGTAAAAATGCAAAATTAAAAGCGCCTTATTCTTGACACCAACTCTAATTTAAATGTCATCGAGGCCAAAACGGCTAAAATTAGCAATTTCTCATAAGTCGAAAGAACAATGAATTTCAAAAAAAAAATCCCAGGCCATATAATGTGACGTTTGTCACACAATTTAGCAGGGCGTGATTAAAATAATAAATCTGGCAATACGGCAGCAAGAAAATGTCGAACAGACACTGACAGAAGAAAAATGTTGCATCTGCTACACAGTGGCGTAACAAGGCGGTTTGGCGCGGGTGTGCAAGAATAAATAATAGCCGCTGTAGACAAGAAGTTTCGGAAAAAAGAGGGGGGGAGGTAATTTTTGGTCATGCAACACTTTAAATTTAATAGTATATTACATACCGAGGTGGAATGTGTTTCATTACTGTCGAGAAATTAGGTAGTTTACCGAGACGCGTAGCGTCGAGGTTAACTTTATCTCGAGACAGGGATGAAACTTTCCACCGTGGTATGTATACTATTTTATTTGCAATCATCTAATTTTAAAAATAACTACAATTAAATTCTGAATAATAGATATCTTGATGTAGCTAATATTTTTGTTACCATGAAAACAACCCACTCAATGTTTTGTTACCATGGAAACACCCCACTCTTCAGGTATGTAATATTTTTCGGGGTATGTAATAATTTCCTGGCTAGTTTCAAGTAATCATCTAGTTCCCAGCTGTTGTCATGTCATGAAATTGACACATTACAATGTGATTGCGAATAAAAGAAAATTAATGAGCTCTTTTCTTAACATGAAAGGTTACTTACTGCAAAATAAAACACATTTAGATGTTTCAATCTTTTATTAAATATAACATAATAATAATAATAATAATAATAATTCCATTATTCCCTATTGGGATATAGGGTATTCGTATATTCTCTCCAGTTGTCATTTTCCTTTGCTCTTTGGCTCAGTTGTGCTATAATCTTTCCTGTCTCTTGTTTTACAGTTCTCCTCCACGTTTTTCGCGGGCGTCCTCTATTTCTGAAACTCTAAAGTTTCCAATCAAAACTTTTCTGCAAATTTCAGTTTTATTTTTTCGCAACGTATGCCCTAACCATCCATATTTTCTTCTCCTAATTTCTATATTAATGTCCACCTGATTTGTTCGGTCCCAAAGATCTTTTTTCGAAATAATGACTGGCCACCTAACACCTATTTACAAACACCTGCAATTTCTGCTTTACCAGTTCTGTAACCGTCCACGATTCCGACCCATAAAGTAGAACAGATTTTACCACTACATCAAACAATCTCAAAATATAATATGAAACATAAAAATACATAGGAAAATACAAAAACAAGAACCACGTAAAAGGAATACAAATTTAAATAATTTACAAGAAAAATAAAATACCGATGGGGCCATAATTATATATAACAGCAATGAGATAACATGAACAAGAAAATAACACATATTGCTTGAGTAAAAAAGAGATAAACATAGTAACTAATATACGAGTAGGCTTGACGCTCACTTTAATTATGACATATGTCAACTAATTGTGCCTACTAAAGTAATTTTGTTGTATGGTCATCTCTTTCTTACTCAAGCATTCGATTTTGTGGTTCATGTTATCTTATTGCTGTTATATATAATTATGGCCCCATCCGTATATCTTTATACATATAATTCTTCTGTACGTGTGTAGTACGTGACTGAACTCCTCCTAAACGGCTGGACCGATTTTAATGAATTTTTGTGTGTGTTTGAGAGGGTCCCTGGATGGTATAGATTCACAATTGGATCCGGTAGGTGGCGGTGCAATCGGGTTCTAGAAATTTTTGTTTAAATTTTTTGACGAATTTCTTTCTTTAATTTTTTGAAGATTTCTCGCATAAAGAACATATAACTCCAAAATTTCACCCCTCTCCCACCACCCTCCAATATTTTTTAAAATGAAAAAGATCGAAAATTCGAATATCGAAAAAACGTTTGTTAAACCCGCCAATAGCAGGCAAACCAACGTTCTGGCAGGACAACGTCTGTTGGGTCCGCTACCCCTTAGAGGGTGAAATAGGGCAAATAAGCCTAAAAATCGATATGGGTGTCGTTATTGCGGTTTTTTGCGACGTTGATTGCGAAAATGGCATTTATTTTTAAGTCCAAGACGATGGACATGACATAAAATTAAAACTCTATTGTGGTGAAACAGGGTTTCAGAGACAAATTATTTTTGGGGGGCCGTGTGCCGGGCCAGTTAGTAGATATATAAATATGTAGGTAGGTATAGCACTTTAATTAAACTCTCTTTTGCGACACTTTGCTAAAGCTAACATCAGTGAATTAAAACCAAGAGTACTGGCTCTTACTTTCCCGATACTCAGTAATGCAAAACTCTTTAGGCGTATTTGGCCCATCTTACTTAGCAAAAAGTTTTTAATAATTTCTAATTTAGGAAAAGATCTCTCAGTGGAGGCTGTAGTGACGGGATGTAAAAAGTAGGATATAAGCTGTATATAAATATGGAAAGCTAGCCAATGATGTGTGATTAGACAAACATTTTTCTCCCACTTCCTTCACTGATAAGCAATACTTATTTAATACTAGTTGTGTACGAAAATCGAAGTTGTACAATTTGCTTTAGTAAGCCGTCATCGAGATCAGTTTCATACGTAGTTTGAAGTAATTTGGCACTCTCTCTGACCTCTGCATCTGAGGCAATCGACAGAAATTTGGGGTTTAAAACTTTGAATTTATAGTATGTTACTATGCACTATGCACTATGCAATCTAAGAATCACAAACACACACTAGAGCTGGAATTTCTAATCTACTCAAAAGGAGAAAAGACTGCGCACTCAAAAGAGCCCAGTGGCGCTCACGTATCATAGTCTGTTGTTGCTTTGAACCTCTATTCTAGGAAAACTTTTATTTTCACAAAAAACTCCGCTACCGCGGCGCCTATATACATTCGGCGCGGAGGTTCTTTGCACCCCCTGCACATACGATAGTTACGCCACTGCTGCTACATCACCGAATCAGTTAGTCCAACATGAAAAGAAAAAATCATAGCCAACCCTGTCCCAAAAAGATCGTGAATGGATTATACAGGATCTCTAGTAAGGCACTATATTTATACGAGCAAGCTCGTCCACCATTTTGAGTTACTGAAAGTGGCGGCAAATTCAAATTCTAGTTACTTTCCAAATAGCATACGGTAAGTCGGAAAAACAACGATCATGTCATTTAATTTTATCCGTCTTAAAAAAGATTGGTTTTTAAACAAATAAAAAGAAAGCAGAAAAAATCGAAACGAAAACACTGTTAACTAACACGCACGTGGTTCAAACTAGAGAACTTTAATAGTACCTAGTTCAAACAACAGTGACGAGTGACAGAACTCGATAGAACTGACAGATACAGTTGACAGCACAGAACAACACCTACACACTGTATATAGATTTAAATAACCATACTTGGATAAAGACTGGAATTATAATTAGCATCGTAATGGAATGCACCAAGATTTAAATCAGCATGCATTGTTCGTCTGGATCGAGCAGTACGTACTTCAACGGTTTTTAGTCTTGCTTGGTTGACAGACGACAGAATGCACGGTTACCGGTCAGCGCAGCCAACGGCTTGGCGTTAAAATCCCTGTGACACAATATCTAGTGGGATAAGCTTGCCTGGTTAATAAAGCACTCTAATCTCTAGTATGTCTTACAGTGACTATATACAAGACAGTGTGGTCATTGGTTGAAGCGCATGTCCGCCAGTAGCAGGCAAAATATTTAATTATTTTCACGTAGTTCCCAAAGGGGTGGGAGAGCCTTTTCATATGGTTATGGAAAAAAGCAAAACCTTTCAAATCGGACAATTGCAAATTGTCAGTGTCAAATATTTCATTAGCATTGCAAGCTGACGAAATTTTATTAACTATTTCCCTAACTGATATGCTGCACAGTATTTAAATGTAACAATTTATAATTGTCAGATTTGAAACGTTTTGTTTTATCCATAACGAAATTAACAGGCTCTAGTTCCAATTGGTTTCCTCTGGTGTGTGCGTTTCTGGATTCTGGATTAAATATGACGGGTGAGTTACCTCACACGCACTTAGGTCACCTTATGCGGGTCCATTGTGCTACCTCCCAGCAGCTCTCCAAGTTGGGTATCACTTATCCATCCAATCCTTTGAATGTACTTAAGGACGACCGCAAATGGAGTGTTGCTAATTCTGACTATATCGGGCCAGAAGTCCCCCACATGGATTCTCTTTGTGAGAGCTTGACAGTGGCACAGAACGTGCTCTACTGTCTCGTCATCCACGTTGCATCCGCGACAGTTTGGGCTGTTTACCAGCCCCATCCTGTGCATATGTTGGTTTAGAGTGCAGTGTCCAGATAAGATACCCACGATTAGTCGAAGGTTTCTTCGGGACAGTTGCAAACAAAATTTAGCTATCTTTGGTAAAGGCGCTGTAATAGCAGCTCTTGCTTGACGACAGCTTTGCATGTTAACCCATCTTCGTATGAAGCTGTTTAAGCCCTTTTTATGTAGCATAGAGCTTATTGTTTCAGGAATATAGGGATTACGGGTTCTGGCCCCCAGAGAAGTTGTCCGCAAGCCAGTTTCGCAGTCTCATCAGCCTTCTCATTGCCGTAGTTGCCTCCACGTCCTTTCATCTATACAAGGGAAACGACATTATTTTTTTAGATATCCTTGGGAGCTTCTCGGCACTGCAGTACCACACCTGAGGTAATTTTGCAACTGCCCAGGGCTAGTAAAGCGGCTCTACTGTCACTGAAGATATCAATACGTTGATTCTCGATTTTCCTTGCAAGAATTGCTTTTGCACCATGCATATTCCAATTACCTCCGATTGGAAGACAGTGGCGATTTTGTCTAGTGGTATGCTTTGGCGGAGGTTCAGATCGTCAGAAAAAGCTCCGACACTCATTTCATGCTTTCTTGTAGATTCGTCAGTAAAGATGGATATATCTGTCTGCTGGGTAAACCCGGCATTTTCACAGACATTAAATTGTCAATTGAATGCATATTGTAGAGGAAGATAGTCTAATGCATTTGTCTCCTATATTAAATTGTACTTCTCTCATCTTAAGCATGTGTTTTCACCATTCACAGAGAGTGGGTGCCACACCATGTATGCGTAAGGCAGAGTTAATTCTTGCAAAGGAAGCCTTGTCGAAGGCGCCTTCAATATCAATGAACACTCCTAGAGTGGACATTTTATTGTCTAGTGCAATGGGTGTAAAACCAGCACCCTTTCCCGTATTTCTCTGTCACAAAGTCTCTCAAGCGTCTTTAATAAGAAGGATGTAAAACTAATGGGACGATATCATTTGGCGTGGGTATAATCGGTACGTCCTCATTTAGGTATAAAAACTACGTTCACTTCTCTCCAGCTCACCGGTATATATCGAAAAGCGATACATGTCCGGTAGATGCGCACCAGGTGAACAAGCATCAGGTCCAGTCCCCATTGTAGTAGGGCTGGAAAGATACCGTCCATTCCTGGCGACTTGAAGGGGAGAAAGAAGTTTATAGCCCATGTTACCTTGTCACCCCGTACGACCTGGTTTGCCACATTCCAATTCTCCTCTGAGGGAGATGGGATGTTGGGTCACCGAACCATTACTGAAACCGGCTGTAAACTTCGTGCAACACCTTAAAACACAACGAACGAACGCCAATGATAAATGTCAACGTCAAAACATAACACTGCATGTGTAGCCAAAATCAAATAGTTAAAATATCTAGCGCCAAAATAATGACCATTCAAAAACTTTCGATTATTTCTAAAGGCACTGTATATCTCTAGGCTCAAATTAGCCTAAAAATGGCGGCCAACAATCGTATGGCCACACTGTCTTGTATATAGTCACTGTAGCATGTCTTACAGTCAAACCAAAACTAAATTATACGTAACTATTTGTGAGTATTGGTTGTTCGTCCATATTATGACAATAGTTTTACAGTTAGCAACAGTTTACGTTATGTAAACTGCTTTCAAATTTAATGTATCCATATGGTTACAGAGCCCCTAAAATGTGAATATTTCATTTTTGCTACAGAAATTGATACTTCAATAAGTACACGATCTTTCTACGGCAAATGTGTTTTGCCACCTGATCCATCTGTATCGGGTTTATCCGACTATTCTGGAAACGATGAAGAAAATGAGAATGAGGTGCAAAGACGATCATTGTTTGTACCTGAAACTGAATCTGAAACTAGCGATTTTAGTGATCAAGAAAGTATTATTATTATTGCTGAGACTGATTTTGAAAGCGATTCCAAACGTTCTGACAATGAAATACAAACTAAAAAACTAAGTGCCAAACGTAAAGCAAATCATGTAACTTCCAAAACTGCGGATATCACTAAAATTGCAGAACCTCCAAAGAAACGAAACAGGGGAGCGGAACCATATAACTGGACCCATAAAGATCTAAAACTGGCTCGTGATATCCAAGAATTTGTACCATCCACTAATGAACTGCTAAGTGCTCTAGAACACTTCACACAGTAACAAACCTCTACAGTACGCAAGTAACTGGCAATATCACAAATACGAATAATTCTGCAATGACAGACTTTCTTTCCATCCTACTAACTATGGGAATTATTACTATGCCCAGTTATAAAGACTACTGGGGAACGGGCTCACATTATGACAAAATTGCAAATTTGATGTCCCTCAAACGTTTTAAAAAATTAACACGTTTTATACACTTCAATAACAATGAATTAATTACCGACGATAATACGGACTGAATATTATAGGAAGACCTGTAATTCAAAAAAATCGACAAAACTGTATAAAATTGTACGCTTTAAGGCAGATGTAAATAAATTACAATATTGATAATATGTATCTACTGAAAGCCAAGATAAACTTTGTTTTGAAGCTGTGATGTTCTTGAAGTAGAATGTAAATAAATAATTTTCTATAGTATATTGATATGATATACACAGGGACGTTAAAATACAGTTTTGGATAGGATTAAGGAAGTACAGTTATTAAAAATAACCAAGATCTATTTAAATTTGAACTGGGAATGTAAATAATTATTATGCATTTTAAAAGTAAAAGAGGAATTTTTAATTGAGTATGGCTATTTGAAAGGCAAATGGGTTCAAAAGTGGTAATATTTTAAAGATTAAGGTTTGAAATGAAAGACAAATACATATTTGTAATAGATTAAAAAATTAAGTAGGTGTAAATCAAATTATTATAAGATAGAGTGTAGAAAGTAAAAACATGTTATCGTTAAGCACTTTGTTTCAATTATTAGAAATAAAAAATTGTAAAAAATTTAACGAAAATAATTTGGAAATTAAAATACTAAAAATAAACCCTATTTTATTAATGAAACTGTTCGGCTAATAAAAGGGTAATTATAAAAATTTGTGTGGTGAAGTATAGGAGAAAAAGTAAACCTAGAAAAAGAATAAAAGATATAAACTAGGGATGGGTACAAATATGTGGTTAAAACTAATAGCAAGCAGAATTTATTTACAAATGTGAATAACTGGAGAAGAATATGAAGTCAAGTTTATTGGAATATTACATTTAACATCAAACATTAATTGAATTGGATTACGTCAAGCTGTTCAGCGAAGAGGGAGAGTTCAAGAGGAGGACCATCAGTTAAGAGGGCACGTTCCAGGAAGTTGGCAGAGGCAGTAAAGAAGGTAGGTGTCTGCAGATTTGGTCTGTTGGCTGCATGCAGTGGTGAAGTTATGAGTTGCTGATTCTGGACAGTTGGAGACGTCTTGTCTGTAAGAGCGGCTTTTTTATTGCGGAAAGGTGCATCAGAGGTTGGATCATTAGGCAGAGAGGAGCCGGTTGGTTTACATCCTGACCGTCGTGAAGACCAATTGAGAGGTAATTACTAGAAAAAGGCAATAAAAGGCTATAAAAGTGAATTAGTTATCAAAGAATTACTTACTGTGTTTTTAATATTGTTGTGTACTATTGGAACAAACTGGTATTTGTCATTTGAATTTCAAATCTGTTTTGAAATTTGCTTGACATTAGCTATTTTGACTTATGGAAATAATATTAAATAAATTAGAACATCGATTTTTAGAACTAAGCAATCTAGATAAAGGAATCCACCCCTGATTTTTAGGAGCAATCTCGAATAAGAATTATTGATATTCAGAACATAAATAGGGCAATTTCAATTTGACAAAAATAAAAATATAATTCAAAATATTAATATAACTATACCTGAAGGTACATAGCAGTCTATAATATAATTTTCCTTAATGTGTGTCTGTGTGTCTGTGGCACAAAATAAAATCTCACGTTCCGGCTTCACAGATGTTTATATTTGTTTAGGTTTTGTTTTTCTTATCTTAGCGCTCAGATCGGAGCTTGACCTTTCGCGTATCCTATTTCAAGTGCGCGTAGCGCGCAATTTGCTTGTATGTACTAAAAGCCAGAGTAAACGTTCTTTCTGAAACTGTGATGTTCTTGTAGTGGAATGTAAATATATTCTTTTTATAATATATATGTACTACCTACTGAAAGGCAGATGTAAATAAATATTTGTTTAAATATGTATGATCTGAAAGACAGAATAAATATTTTTTCATGAGGATGTTATTTACAAAAATTTGGTAGCATCTACCTATACACATAAAACTACAAATGTCAATGTCACCATATGGTCTCAACAAAGTTTTACTATAACCGTTCCCAGTAACCATATGGTAACAGTATAAAACTTCGGTTTTTGGTTATACTACAGTATTTTTTGATATACCAGGTGATATCTAAAGACTTCTAGGTCCAGTATGCAACCCATTTGAATTTTTATACAAGCAGAAATCTACTTGCCCAATAAGGGGTTAAATGAAAAATAAGTGCCGAAATTCGGTGCGTCTGACGAGGGAAACCAGCTGGGTGAACAAAAGCGATACACAAGTAAGGTAGCTGGCAATGCATTTTCCTTTTTGTTTGAGCATGCCCTCGCCAATAATATTGTAATCTTGGATTTAGTTAAAATTAAATTACAGTTCACTGCTGCTATCGTAAATTAGAGTTAAAGTACCTAAAATTCTAATCGAATTTTGCAAAATATTTAAGGTACCATCAGGAGCGACTACAACTTTCTATAGTATACTAAACCTTTAGTATGGTTACTACCGTTTTTTATTAATTGTAACGTAAGAGTTTGTAAATTTTATTACAGTAGTAGTTAGCATAACTAAAAGTTTAGTGTGCAATAAAAAATTGTAGTTGTTCACTTTGCTATGCTCCCGATGGTGCCTAGTACTCCACCTGCTTAGACCTTTGCCATTTATAAACAGTTACTGTAAGAAGAAAGACTTGAGAAAAAAAGATGGAACCACAAGATTATAGAATGGAGACCATATCAACATAAAAGAGGAAGAGGAAGACCACCTATGAGCTGGTACGATGATCTCAAGAAAAGGAGTGGACTAAAGTGGATTCAAATAGCACAGGACCGTGAACGCTAGAAGGAATTAAAGAAGGCCTCTGTCTAAAAACAGGCTATGAAGAAAAAGAAGACTGTAAGAACTAGGCGATGAGGTTCACATGCAATATTCATTACTATGCCAGAATGTTCCCACTTAACCTCATTCTAGTTTTGTAGGAACAATGAGTACCACTCTTACCGAATCGGAGTTCCAAGAATGTTTAAGCTATATTGAAAATTCAAAAATACTGAAGCATCGGCTGGATATAGCCTACCATGTAGTTTTTAAAGATGGAAGCTATTATCCCATTAAGTACTTACGAAACGTTGCAATGCATAACATCGTTACACCTTATGTCTTTCTTTCAGACATAGACTTTGTACCTGCGAAAGACTCCTCTAGGAGGAAACACCTTGGCAAAATTAATCCCATGAAAAGAAAGGTTAGGGGGATACAGCAGTGTATATATTTTTTTAAATGTTAAAAAAACATTTCAGGCTCTCGTTGTTCCTGCTTTTAAGCCAACGTCACTTTGCCACAAACGAAGAATGAATTTCTAATATGCTTCTTCTTCTTCTTCAGGTGCCATCTCTATTCAATGAAAGTTGGCTACAATTTCGGCATACTTATTGCGGTGTAGAGTTGTATGAATTAAAGATGATGTGTTCATACCAATGCAGTCGCGAATATTCTTCAGCCATGAATATTGTCTGCGCCCAGGACCAAGTTTTCCTTCGATTTTGCCTTTGATTATCAGTTTCAGGATAAGATACTTGGTGTTACGGTAAATGTGGCCCAGATAAGCGGTCTTTCTTCACTTTATTGTAGTAAGTGGCTCCCTGTCCATTCCCATACGCCTAAGCACTTCCTCGTTAGATGCATGTTGAGTCCATGATATCCTACAACATAAAATCGTTGCTCTCTTTCTTTCTTTCTTTCTTCTTTCTTTTCAAAGATACTGGACCGATTAAATTGTACGATGGCTTAAAAGTTTGCTAATTTTTTTACTTAGATCGTAGGCCGGTTTTTATTTACAAGAAAGGTACAAAAAAGTTTTAATTAATTAAATCCTTTAAGCAGCGGAGCGGAACGCCTGTCGCCGTGGGCTACGGTGTGACAGCTGCTGTCGCCGTGTGCTATTAGCTCGGGTGAATACCTATGTTCATATATCATTATAGGGGCGCATTATTCAAACAACCCAGATTGGTCCTGGGTAGAGTTCTCGCCCGCCATGCGGGCGGCCCGGGTTCGATTCCCGGCCGATGCAACTTTTTTAAAATTTATATTAATGCATCTCTCTTAAATTAGCGAACCGAAGCGGAGTTCGGGTGACTCACTAGTGCTTAATAAAATTGTATTCATATTTCAAATAGTACAATCCAGGACATACTCCAGTTAATTATGTAATGACCCGCCTTTATTTAGGAATATTTTAATTGGCCTTATTGCCACTGGTATGCTCTAAGTCGGAGAATACGTTCAAATTACTTGGATATAGAGTAGATCAATAAATAACACAGGATAAATAATAAAAATAAAATATACTGTCTTTAACTATGTACATTGAAAATAGAAATAATATTGCACACTACGCGTTACTGCCAAATGGGGTAGTTGCATCAACAGGGGTTGCTCCTGGACGCCGGTGGGGCTGCTACGCGGAGGCGGAGGAATCTGGTAGAATGCCCCGGCCTAGCGCATGTTACGCTTCTGGGCGATGTCCCGAAGTGGGTCGGCCGCGCATCAGCTGCTTCGCGCATCGACTTCGGAGCAAAGGTCGTCGGCCGCATGCACTAGGTGAGATTTGTTTACAATGGCTAGCTGCTGCAAACACTTCGGATTAGAAATGGTGTTTCAAGAACATACCTGCCGGCGTAGGAAGCTGCAGGAGTTCGTGTTCGGTGAGCCAAACTGGACCGGGAGCCGCCAGATGATTTGCCGGCTTTCGCGGCTCGAAACGATGCGGCGGTCGGACTCTCGGGAAATTCGCCGTTCAAGCGAATTTGCGGTTTCGACTGGATTGCGGCGGTGCGGAGATCCTTTTCGGAGGGCTTCAGGAATGCTCATAGGATGCTGGCGGTGACTCTTGCAGGCAGGTCCCTTATCGCATAATCTCTGTATGCGTCCAGCCTGGCGGCGGCGGGCTGTTGATTACTTCCTACTTCACAATTCGGGCGAGTTAATACAGTTGAAATACGGCTTTCGAAAACGCAAATTAAATGCGCCCTCGGAACTCGGATGATCACGGACGGGACGGCGGCGGTGATTTCGTCCAGCGGATTACAGGAATGTTAGTTACAAATTCCGCGGTTTCGGCCTTTAACTAGCAGCGGTTCGGTTACACAAGATACGGGAAAAGCTAATTAGTAGCCATGCTTTCGGCCTTTAAATTAATGACGGTTGGGGAACGGGTTTGATAAGGATCTCTAGGTTATCGGGGTGTTCTTGCAGGCAGACAGTAACCATACCAAACCCGCAAGAACTTTTATTTAGGCGATTTCTCCCTTGCTAAGACAGTAACCATACCAAAGCAACTGAGTGATCGCTCCGGGTGGATCAGGAGGAGTTTAGGAGAGGACTCGGGAATAGAATCTCTTCCAGGTGGATTGGGAGAAGGCTTAGGGGAGAACCCCAGGATGGGATCTGACTCAGGAGCTGCCATGTGCTTCTTTTTATACGTTCAGTGGCTCCCGGTCGGGGCTCGTGCTCCCCACTCTGAGGGCGGGGGAAACACTCCTGCGCGCAAACGTGGCTTCCTGCGCATCGGCTACCGGCCCCCGCTATCGCTTCTAAGCGCGGTCTTGAGATGCAAACGTTTGATAAGGCGGCGAATTAAATTCCCAATACGTTTCAAGTATCTTTAGAATTTAGATTCACAAGCGAAACGTTACAATTACATAAAATGGGAAAAAGCTGAAAAGCCTTACAGGGTGTTTAGATTACTTTTATCGATACTAACGATACAAGTTTGATTATGAGCATCTTAACGAAACGAGTTTGATTGCCAAAACGAGGTGGTAAGCCGAGTTTTGCTGCAATCATACGAGTTTCGTTATGTGCCATAAGCATTGTTCAATATTTTATCTTCATCAATAAACTCTGGTCGATGTATATTTTTATATAAAAAGAGTGCGGTAATGAAGCTCTTAACGATACTAAAATTAATATGGTTAATAGTCTATAACAACACCGATGAAGATAAATAGTTTAATAATACGGATGAGGCCATAATTATACAGTGAAAATTCATGAACTGCGAACACGAGTAAATCAGACAAATTTACGATTGCCTAGAAAGACACCAAGACCGATGGACAGTCGGTCTAAGGTACTCTGATATTAATTCACGGATCGTCTGCGTTGATTGTTTAAGTAATTGTTCAACGCACACGAGGCATCCACGCCTAGTGTAGTTTTGGTTAATTAATTATTATATCACAGACAGACTGTATCAGGTACTGTGTTATTCTGTGATTAATTCAGGTGATAAATTCAAAGTTGAAAAACAGGATTTTTAGAGATTAATAGTAAAGTAAAAAAAGGTAGTTCACAAAGTAAAACGCATTCTGAAGAAAGACATAATTTCTTCCCAACAAACTAACTCATAGTAAAAGAAAGATGTAAACAAAAGCAAAACTATTTTTAATTCAAACAACAAAATTCAAGAAGTTTAAATTAGCTCGTGTTACGCGGCGCTCTCGCGGTTGAACGATTGATCGGAGAAAAAACCTCTAGTACATACAATGTAGGATATTGAGGATTTCATAGGATTTCATATAGGTTCAATATTTACGAAACTGGATGGTTTCAGAGTAATTTCTGAAAAACTACAAAAAAAATCGGTTTTTACACCGTTTTTGGTTAAAAAGCCTATTTCCAGTCAAAATTCTTGTTGGCAAACCTGATATTCGTGTACAGCGACCCAAAAAACATATAGGAACGAAATATCAAAACTCCACCAACACTTTCCCCTATTTTCTACCATTATGAGAAGAGAAATTGGCATTCCCGTGTTTAATAGTTCTGTGAAAACAGTCTCACTCTCTAATGGGAATTATCTCATTGCTTGCATTCTTTCACTTATTGGAAATTGATTAGTTAATTGGGTTTTTAGAGTTTTAGAGATTCAACTTCCAGGCCATAAATATTTTTAATATTTAGATTAGATGGAAATGCAATTATTTTTTAGTCATGCGTAAAATGTAGTAATCAGTATATCAATTTCTTTTTAATTATTTTATTGTATTCCGATAAAAGGTTGAAAATAATTTTTAGAATGTGGTAATTTGAAGACAATTTTGTTATCCGACAAACATCTTCTACTATCTGCCTAGAATAAAAGCAACTTATATTCTAAATAATTAGTTTTATTTCTGAATATTATTTCTTCTTTATTTGAGTGGTGACTTATTCGGTGATTTATGCGGTGTTGAATAATCATGTTGGAATGTTTCAGTTTAAAAACAAATTGTGGAATATAGTAAACGAAAGCTATTAAAGGATAAACTATTGTGTTAGTGACAATGGATTAGATGACATCATCACTACCTGCTACCTGCTATCTGTACAGGGTGCTCTTGCAATGAGGGTTGTCTAACAGTCAGAATGTTAAAATACATTTACTGTGGCCACAAAACTTGTATGAAACTTTCATTGCTCTCCTCCCGTTAACAATAACCTAAGCGATCATAGAAACTTCTCCGCACATTAGCCAACGTATTAGTGCTAGTACTCTGAACTATCCCTTAATTTTTAAACGCAGTTCTTCAAATCGTTAGTTGTAGTGGAAACGACTTTCCAGAGGAAGTTTTCGGCATTTCTATCACAGTTTAACAAAATTCCATACTTCTGAAATGACCATCGGAAAGAATATTCCAGCTAAATCTACTAGTTCTGCAATTTATTTAAATGAATAGTCTGCATATTCATTAGCGGTAATACAAACCTCTTTTAAATTCCTGTTTTCGTTGGGAACATTACGTCTTTTGTGCTTTTGGGGAGAAACTCATCCAAAGTTTTCAAAATTTGAAATAACTCCATGTAACATTGATAACGATGAAGAACTCCTATTTCCAAATGTTGTGAAAGAATTTTGAGTTTCCCGGACCGTTGGATCCTGATAATACCATTTTACAATTTACACGGTTCCGCTGCTTCGTAGTTATCGATTTTAAGATAGAAATGACAGCAGATATTAGCTACTGAGAAAATACTCGAACTGTCAACGTCAAATTCTCGGCATTTGCAAATTTGACATATCGTCTGCCGTGTTCGTAGTAAAGAACATCTCTCGGTAGATAACAGCAATCAGATAATATGAACAACAAAATAGAATGCTTGAGTAAGAAAAAGATGGCCATACGAATAAATTATTTTAGTAAGCACGTTTAGTTGATATATGTCAAATAAAATTAGCGTCAAGCCTACTCCAATATTTGCCACTATATTTATCCCTTTATTACTCAAGCAATACGTGTTATTTTCTTGTTCATGTTATCACATTGCTGTTATACAGTGTGTCTCAGTGACTACCAGACAGAAAAATTAACATGGGGAAATTAAATAAGGATCAACTATTGCCATGCGCTATATATTTTTTCTGAGTGGCCAAAACAAAAAATTTAAAACAAACATATATTTACCTCTGTCAAATAATTTTCATATTACATAATTATTTAAAGGAAATTTATATATAATGTATATAAATAATATAATTAATATTACATTTTAAAATACTTTACAATGAATGTGTATACAACAGAAGAGAAAAATCAAATGGTAACATGGAATTTAGCAGGTAACAGTTTGCGAAGAACTTGTAAGCTTTTTAGTGTTTATTTTAATGAACGGTCTATTCCCTGCAAGCACACAGTTGCGCAAATCGTAAAACAATTCCGAGAAACTGGGCGCGTCAATAGCCTTTGCAAAAGGAATAGAAACGAAAACCAGAATGCTAATAACGAAGTAGGTATTTTGGCAGCTGTCGAAGGCGATTCCAACTTAAGTGTGCGGGAAATTGCAAATAATCTCGCTCGTATGTTCACTGCACTGCAAAAATCTGGTGTGATACACGCACACAACTTCCTTTTACAGTGATCTTATACTTGGGCAAAAATTTGATTTTAAATTTTTAAGCATTTGTCAAAATTTTTAAAAAATTGCAAATTCTACAAAAACGGTGCAAAATAGAGCGTTAGGTGAAGAGAAAAATTTTCTCTAAAATTTTAAGCGGAATTCAAAAATGTAATAATATAGCGGGTGTTACTACGATAGCAGCAGTGGACTGTAATTTTGATTAATCGAGAGCTACCAAATTATTTATGGCGAGGGTACGCGCTACAATTAGAAAGTGTATTGCCACCTACCTTTAATTACAGCTACTTCTCTCGCGTCCAGTCTGCAGCCGCGGCAAGCGTTACTTGTAGATGGAATCGAAGATCTTTTGCACATACATTCTTTAGTTAGCAGGACCGTTTTTACATACACAAGAATAACATTACGAACACGACAGCGCCGACAATACTTCACACGACGCGCTAGAGCTCAAGAACCACGCTCGATCGCGATTGTTTTTCGCGCGACTTCAACGCAGCCTTCGATATTGGGCAGGCAGCAGAACTTTCCTATCTTTAACGCGACCCTCGCTCTTACCAAAAACTAACTGCAACGCCTGGAGGCCTAAACATCCTCCCCCACCTTGGAGCGACCAGGTCCAACAAACAACAACACAACTAATCTAATTGACAACAATACAACAAGAAGACGTTTCTCCAAGCCCAATACCAATCCTATCAAAACAAGGAGGAAACGCAACAACAACAATAAATTCTACTCAATCGGCAACGGAGACAACTTTACCACTGCACGCGTAAAGATGCTACGAGCCGTTTTTACTTTCGCTACGCGGACTACACCATCCGGTCCAGGAAAGGTTCTCGTAATTTGGTCTAATCGCCATTGCAAAGGAGGGATGTTGTCCTCCCGAATGAGAACCAACGTGCCCTCTTTCATATTCGGACACCCTTTCGTTCATTGGTGACGCTGCTGCAGTGTACACAAGTAGTTCTTGTGCCACTGATTCCAAAAGGAGCGGTAAATTTGTTGAACGAGCTTCCATCGACGAAGGCAAGTAATGTTCTCTATATGACTGTCTGGCTCTATCATGGTTACAGGGAGTTCTAGTAGGAGAAAATGGCCAGGTGTCAGCGCCTCCAAATCATTCGGGTCGCTGCTCATCGGTGTCAAAGGCCGGGAATTCAACACTGCCTCCACTTGCACTAGAATAGTGTAGAACTCTTCGTAGGTCAGAATTTGGTTACCCATGACCCGGGCTAGCAAGTTCTTTACACTCTTAATTCCTGCCTCCCAAATTCCACTGAAATGGGGGCTGGAGGGGGGATTTAAGTGCCAGGCAATGCCTTTGTCTGCCAACTCTTGCGACACAGTCTGATTGTACGCATCGGACGTGACTATCTGCTTCCACTCGGCCAACTTGCGCTTAGCGCCGACAAAGTTGGTGCCGCAATCACTATAAACTTTCTTGACGGTTCCACGGCGAGCCATGAATCTTCGAAAGGCACCTAGAAAACCTTCTGTCGTCAAATCCGACACCAGTTCCACATGAACAGCGCGAGTCGAGAAGCAGACAAACAGACAAACGTAGGCCTTTAGGATACTTGCCTTTCTCAATCGTCCCATCGTTATCTCGAAAGGTCCTCCATAATCCACGCCTGTTACCAAGAACGCTTTGACTGCCTGGAGCCGAGCAGCCGGTAAATCTCCCATCATTGGTTGGATGGGCGGTGGTTGAGTTCGAAAACAAGTCAAGCATTTTGCGAGACGCTTGCGAATGGCGTCCCGACCAGCCAAAATCTAAAACTGGGCCTGTATAATGCAGTGAAAATTTTGAGGACCAGCATGCATGTAACTGTGGTGATAGTAGTCTATTACCAAGTTTGTAAAGGGGTGTGATTTTGGTAAAATCTTGGGGTGTTTCCTTTCAAAATTAATGGAGTAGTGACGAAGCCGCCCTCCAACACGTATAATTCCTTCAGAGTCAAGGAACGGGTTCAACCTCCGCAAACGATGTGAAGGGTGACGGCCAGCTTGTAGCCGATTAATATCCTCCGAGAACTCATCCCATTGCACCTTCTTTATGCAAATCTGAAGTGCACGACTAAGTTCTTCAGCATTTAAAGGTCCAATAATTCGGTTACCACGGGACCTTAAATTACCAATATACCGTAGCATCCATGCGACGATGCGTTTTAATTTAAATAACGACGAAACCCTTGAAATGGCCCTATCGATTATGCTATTCTTTTCGAGCTCCTGGCTAGCGTCACAAAGCAGCGTCAATATTCGAGCTTCGGGTTAGAATTCTGGGTGCTCCTGCCTGAGTTCGGGAAGAGAAGGCCAATTGTCCCTGGATTGTTTCAGCCAGTCTGGACCATAAATCCACAGTGGATGCGCTAATAGCTCTTGAGGAAATAAACCACGGGAAGCACAATCGGCTGGATTAAGAGCAGAAGGCACATAGCAAAAATGAGATGGAGCAACGAGCAATTGAATTTGACTCACGCGATTCGCCATATAAGTCTTCCAACGGTTGGGTTGTGATTGAATCCATCGCAATGCCACGAGCGACTCAGTCCAAATATTCATGTTTGATATGGTACACTGCCCTTCCAAAAGTGACCTTACATAATTCAAAAGTTTGGCTGCTAACAATGCCCCACAAAGTTCGAGCATAGGTAACGTTACCTTCTTGAGGGGAGCAACTTTGGATTTGGCTATGACCAGAGATAAATATACAACCCCATTTGGTTGTGTTGCTCGTAGATAAACAACAGCGGCGAAACCTTTCTCCGAGCTGTCTGAAAAGGTATGTAGTTGGAGGTCAATAGCCTTATCCACTCGCAGATTGCGTAACAACTTGAAACCAACTAATAGTGGAAGCTCAATTCGAATTCTGGACCACTGGTGGCAAACATTCTCCGGCGGCTGATCATCCCATTTGAAGCCCAATTGCCATAAGTATTGCATTAACCATTTTCCAAAAAATGTAATTGGGCTCAGAAATCCCATAGGGTCGTACAACCGTGCAATGTCCGAGAGAATTGATCTCTTGGTGATTGGCTGATGAAGAGAATCCACCTGGTACGAAAAACTATCCGTCATTGGCCTCCACACTAAACCAAGAATTTTTCCGGTGATTCCTCGGTGCTACCGAATGACAATGATTCTAAGGGCATAGCACAATCTTCCGGAACCAACAGATCCAACAGTGGTTTTACATTCGTCATCCATTTTTTGAGCACAAACCCCGCATTTCGCAACAAAGTGACCAATTCCTTCTGCAAGCTTAAGGCATCATCAATGGACTGCACGGAAGCAGCTATATCATCCAAGTGTTAAATCGTATGGCATGCGCAGCCCTGGGAAACTCAGCTCCTTCTTCCTCCACGAGTTGATGCAAAGTTCTGATGGCTAAGAATGGTGACGAAGACACTCCATACGACGGACAACTCAGGTGACGATCTCCAAAATATTCGCTGATAATCCCAATGCTTCTTTGCAACTTGAATATTACGATACATCTGTTTGATGTCAGCGACTACAACGAATTCATGAAGTCGAAAACGAAACAAGATGTCAACAATGTTGGATTGTAATTTAGGTCCAATATGTAGGATTTGATTTAGGGATGACCCACCTTTACCTTTCATCGAGGCATCGAACACCACACGAAATTTGCTCACTAATAAATCCCTTCGAAAAATACAATGATGTGGGATGTAATAAGCGGAGCCACCTTCCGACTGAAGAGGCTTTGCTTCAACCATATGCCCCTGCAGCAAGTAATCCTCCATAAATGCCGTGTACTGATCCTTGAGATCACTATTCCCTGCAATTCGCTTTTCTAGCATTTGGAATCGTTTGAGTGCTAAGGCCTTACTATCACCAATGTCGGCTGGCGAAGCTCGAAATGGTAGTTCCACAATAAATCGACCATCAAGCTGTCGAGACACTGTTTTACGAAAATGATCCTCACATTTTTTCTCCTCTTTACTGAGATTCAACGATACTGAAGGAGGCTCTTCCAATTCCCAAAAACGCTGCACCATATTATCCAATGGCTCATCGAAATCTATCTTAGTGCATAGGGATAGTGATGCTGCAGCAGTTTGAGCCAACCTACCAATTAAACAATATCCCCATACGGTACCTACAGCACTAGGTGACCCTGGTGGCCCTGCGATGACAGGCCCGAGTACTACCGAGCTATACCATTCCGCTCCGAGAAGTATGTCGACCGGTTTTGACATAAAATATTCAGAATCAGCTAGCTGAATGCCTTCTATCTGGGGCCAAACATGTTCTTCAAGGTTCATGGATGGACACATAGCTATCGCTTCAATTACCAGCGCCTCTACGTTCAGGGAATCCTGTTCGGGACGTTTCAGTGCGCAACAAATAATTTCTTTCGCCACCGTAGATGGCGTTTGAGCGATACCTAACACTGGAACCAGAGTGGGCCGAGCCGGGAGATTCAAGCGCTGAGCAAACGATTTACTGATGAAGGTGCCCTCACTGCCACAATCAATTACTACTCTGGCCAACTGTTCCGTACCATTGCTATCGAGGACATATACTTGAGCTGTGGCGAGAAGAACTGTACATCGAGGCTTTGTGAATGCCCGAAGAGACGAATCGGATGGTCCTGCGACCTGAGGTTCTAGCTGTGAACTACTATTCGATTGAAGGCGAGGTTTACTACTTTCCAATGTTTTAGAAATCGACTGATGAACATTTTGGTCGGTACGAGTGTTTATATGCAGTAAGTTGTGATGTTTCTAATTACACTGCTCACAAGCTCTTGGCATAGGACATTGCCTGAGAAAGTGCCCAGGTTCTAAACAATTTAGGCACAACTTTAACGATTTGACTACTTCGAAACGATCACGATCAGTCTTTTGACAAAATTGTGTACATTTTTGTAAGTTATGACGATTCTTGCACAATAGACATCGCCCGTGGGGTTGTGAGGCAACTAACAAAGAGGTACTACCTCCACGAAGTGACTTTGACCATTGAAAAGAACTCGATGAACTAGTGTTTGGCTTGGCCATCGATCTGCCTGTGCTAACAATTGAACTACTTGCCTCAACAATACGCGCTTCTTCATTTAGCATGTTTACAAAATATGAAACGGTAGGATCGGCTGTAGCGATAATCAGTTTTTCCCATGTTTCCCTCAAGTGCTTGTTTAACTTCTTCCCTAGAATAAATAGTACTGGAACCGACCAACGATCAGTATCATGACCAATTGTTGTAAGTGCACCAATGCATTCGGTGACCGTGGTAGCTAAGGCTCGAATCGACTTTGCATCCCCTGTAGTGACCGAAGGTGCACCGAATAAAGTCTCTAAATAAGCATTAGAGAGCAGAGAACTGTCATTATAAAGCGCGTTTAATTGATCCCATGCAGTGGTATAAGCAGCTGCAGTTAACGGCAATGACGAAATAAGTTGAAGTGACTCACCACCTGAACATCTCCGCAACTGCATGTGCTTGCCGCCGTAAATACTTCATTAAAGTTTTGCCAATCTTTAATATTACCGGAAAATATCGGTAAATCGAGTTTTGGAAAATTTATACCCGCCCCGGCGTGCGCTACTGGTGCCGCTGCGTTTGAAGAATTATTAGCGGGCCCTGGAAACGAGGCCGAAACAATTGCCTGAGCATTGTAGTAAGCGCTTTCGAACTTCTGTATATCCTCTTGCAGATCCTGAGCTATACCTTGCTTGGCATTATAAGATGCTATTTTTAACATCGTCTCAATTGTTCTTGCAGCAATTTATTTGTGGACTTCGGCGACCAGTTTAAAATCGACAAATTATTAACATTAATTACGAATAACACAGCTTCAACGCTTATCAAACAACCTTTAATTACAGCTGCTTCTCTCGCGTCCAGTCTGCAGCCGCGGCAAGCGTTACTTGTAGATGGAATCGAAGATCTTTTGCACATACATTCTTTATTTAGCAGGACCGTTTTTACATACACAAGAATAACATTACGAACACGACAGCGCCGACAATACTTCACACGACGCGCTAGAGCTCAAGAACCACGCTCGATCGCGATTGTTTTTCGCGCGACTTCAACGGAGCCTTCGATATTGGGCAGGCAGCAGAACTTTCCTATCTTTAACGCGACCCTCGCTCTTACCAAAAAACTAACTGCAACGCCTGGAGGCCTAAACACCGGGTGTTCCGTTTAAAATAGGAGTTAATAAAAAAAATTGAAAAAAAACAAAAGAAACCCATTGTAGAAGTATTCAACTGGAAAATCATCTATCTCACATCAATACACATTCAAAATGTAATAAAAATGTGAAGTTTGAAAAAAATCATTAGAGTCGTTTTTGAAAAAATCGAAAAAAACTGAAAAATCACAAGAGTAAACATTATACTTCCGGTTATGCGATTTTCTTCAAAAGCTTGCTGTCGCATCTACATAGTACACAAAACTTATATATGAAGTTTCAACCCCATACCTCTTTTAGTTTTTGAGATATTCTGTTCACAGGCACACAGACAGACAGACACACAGACAGACAGACAAACAGACAGACAAACCAATAAAAAAAAATATGTTTTTTGGGTTCAGGAGACTCTGAAACGTGAATATCTGTTGAAAACTCAATTTCGAATTTTTGGGGTGAATCCAATACTTCCTTTATTGTAAAAGGAAGTAAAAACACAAATATTTTGCTTACAAATATTCCACGCAGCAAGAGATATTAGCAGCAGATAGTGAAAAACGAATCATCTCTTGTGAATTAATGTTTAATAAATGTCATGCAACATTTTTTGGAAAATATTTGTTTCACTTACGAGTGCACATTTACATTAAATGGAGAATCAAATCGTCAACATTACCGGTATTGGACCCAAACTAATCAACATGTGTATGTGCAAACACATACACAGTACGCCAGAGTCTTAATGTATGGATTGGAATATTGGGCGATAATTTAATTGGTTCGCTCTTTATCGACGGTAACCTGAATAGCAGAATTTATTTAGATATGCTTCAAAATCAAATAGTCCCTGCTATTACTGCAGTAGTTGATAATATCAACACAGTATGGTGTCAGAATGATGGAGCTCCTGCTCACTATTCAAGAGAAGTACGAAACAACCTAAATGAAGTATTCTCCAACAGATGGAATGGTCGTGGTAGCCCTATTAACTGGGCTCCAAGGTCTCCAGATTGGTCACCCAATGATTTGTTCTTAAGGGGCTTCCTAAAATCAAAAATGTACACTTCACGAAGGCATACAAATTTAGAATCTCTAAAGAACTCTATTAGGGAGGCATGTTTTAACATTTCAAATATTAGAAAATGTACTTCGTAATTTTTATGGACAGATTAAGCTACTGTCTACTAGTCAATGGGAATACGTTTGAACATATAATTAATTAGTACCTGTTAGTGTTATTGAATTTTTAGTGCTTATCTGTTGTGTTTCTCTTCGTAATTTCATTAACAAATACAAACTCGTAAGCTTTCTGTTGTATGTATTACTAAAGATCTTCGAAATTTGTTTGTACAAAAACTTTATTATGAAATAACAAATGCTTTACGTTTGTTTACCCACGAACACTACACCTTACTTTCTATTTTGTTTTTGCGTTGCGTAAATTCTAAATACTTATGCTTTTATACTGAATATTACTTGTACAAGGTAATTACTATACCATATTATATCTCCCTAAATACTATTTATTTGCAATAATATTCACATTTTTTTTTAAATTTATTGTTTTTGTCAGATCAACATTACAGGTGTTATACATGATATTTGCAATTTATTGTACAATGAACAGAGTGAATTACTGATATATGCATGAGGATTAACTGATCGAGACTTACAGTAACGCCTCGAATAATCTAAGTAAGTTACCTTAGTTGTTGTCCTCTTCGGATATTACATCTTGAGGAAGCTTTCTCTTAGGTCTTACGTGGATGTTGCGCTGGCTTAGGTTATAGTATAGTGCTCCGTCACACTTGTTGATATTTTTTATAAAGTTTTTGGTGCAAATGGTAATATAGTTTTGGATTGTTGACATACCCAATTCGTGATGCAATTGTGTGTTGCTGAAGTACCATGGAGCGTCTACTGCAATACGGAATACCCTGTTTTGAAATCGTTGGATCTTCGAGATATTAGTTTTGGATGTATTACACCAGACATGGGAGGCATAGAGTGCTAAAGGTCGCAATAAGAATTTATACATAAGAACAGTGCATTCCGGTCGGAGCGGGGTTTTTCAATTAATAAGTGGGTAAAGTTGTCGTAGTCGATTGTGGCATTGTACTCGTATTAATTTTTGATTGACGTAACTCCAACTCAGTCTTGCGTCTAAATATACTCCGAGGTATTTGACTGCAGAGTCTTTGGGGTACCAGGGTAGTACAGATCCATTGATGTTGATAGATGGTGGATCAACTATTCTTCATAGTGTAAATATTTTACATTGGCACTTGGTTGGCTTGATCTGGATATTCCAGTTTCCTAGCTACTTGCAGAATTTATCCGTTGCAGTTTGTAATTGCTGGACTGCCGTTTCTAAATCGGTGCTTTGTTTGAAAATAGCTGTATCGTCAGCGAAAATTGCTATAGACGCAGGGATTTCAAGGATGTCAGACGTGTAAATGTTGAAAAGTAGCGGGCCAAGGAAACAGCCCTGGGGAACTCCCGCCCGTATGGATTTAGTTTCGGAGATGACAGTGTTTACGTTGACAGCAAATATGCTTTCTTCTAAGAAAGAGAAGGCAACTGCTTAGTATGTATCTAGGTATGTTATACTTTAGTAGTTTATTCTTTAAACCTTCGACCCAGACCTTGTCGAAAGCCTGGGCTATATCCAGGAAGATTGCGGTAGTGTAGCATTTATGTTCGAATCCTGTTTCGATTAGTTCGCTGATCCTTTGTAGTTGGTGGCAGGTTGAGTGACCTTTTTTGAAGCCAAATTGAAAGGGTGGGATGATATGGAGTGTGTCTACTATTTTGACAAGGTTAGTGAATTACTTTTTCTAGAAGTTTAGAGAAGGTAGTTAAGAGGCTGGTCTTGTGTTCTTCCTTTTTTCCTGTCTTGGCGAAAATAAGGACGTGAACATGTTTTCATGTTCTGGGAAAGTAGCCTATCTGCAGGGATCCATTTATCAGAGATGCTGGATATGCCAGGCATTTACTAGTAAGATCCTGAAAAACCAAGTTAGATATTAGGTCATGGCCAGGTGTTTTGCTTGTAGGTAGTACAACTATAATTTCCCTTAGTTTATTTGGAGATGTTGGTTTGATGTTTCCAGTGCTGACAGGGTGGTGGGTTTCGATATGATTGATTACGTGTGTCACTTGTTTAGGGGTGCAAGTGATAGCCGTTGTGAAAACCTGCTCTAGATGGTGGGCGAAGGCTTCAGCTTTTTCATAATTGGTGCAGATGGTATATTACCCGATTTGAGTGTAGGCAGCTCGTGAGGGATTTTTAGAATTTTTCTCGTGGTTTTCGACATCCCCTGGTAACCGGGGCCGATGTCTTCAATGTCCTTACGGTAAGACTGGATTTTGTAATCGTCCAGCTCTCGCTTTATGCTATGCGTGAGGTTATTTAGAAGCCTTTTGGTTTCCGGTCTTCTCGTTCTTTGCCAGAGCCTTCGAACTTGACTTTGATGCTGAATTAGGTTGATTATAGAGCGGGGAGGGAGGTTATAGTCAGGGCGGCAATGTCTGGGTGCAGTTGTAATAGCTACTTTTACTGAATCGGTTATTGATATGGTGATGGTGAAAACGGTTAAATCAACGTCTTCTTGATTTCTCAGAACTCTTGGTTTTGTGAGGTTGTGGTCGAGACTTTCTTGGAAGAAATCCTGATTAATCGGCCCATTGAATAGTCGAGCAGGGAGTGGCTTAGGTTTGGGTGAATTGAGAAAGGATATAAGTACGGGTAGATGATCAGAGTTTAATTCAGTGATTACATTTTGGGTGATTTGTTTGGAAAACTTGAAATCCGTGAATAGTAGAGTAATGCTCAACTTTTACACGTTCAGGATTTGTCGCCTTACAGCCCCATGTAGTGAGCTTACTGTTTAGATCATCTATTACCAATACTGGCTCAGGTGTATTAAAAATCGCTTAAATTTCATCTTCTTTTAATTTTTTGTTTGGCTGCCTATATGCGCTTATGATTGTAACATTACTCTTGTCATTGAGTTTTACTTTCAGTGCTGTGCTTCCTAGGTTTGCAGTTGGAAGGTCTGGAATTGGTTTGTGGTCAAACTTGTGTTTAATAATGATAGCCACTCCGCCAGAGGCTATTTGGGAGTTTCTATCTTTGCGTTATACTCGGTATCCAGGTATTTTAAAGGTTTCGCCTTCGACCAGATGAGTTTCGGTAATGCAGGCTATATCGACTCCTTCCTATTAGGAAGGTTTTGATTTGAGGAAGGTATGGGGTTATTGATCTATTAGGAGTTTATTAGGTTGGTTGGTTGATACATTTGTTGAAGTGCTTGGGGAGGAGTTAAAATTATTTTGTACTCGGTTGGCGAATGTTTGTGTTTCGTTAACGTGGGTATTGTAGAGTTAGTTCTGCGAGTGTTTTTGTTTAAACGTTTTTGTTGGAGTTTCTTATGATGAATACATCCTCGGTAACTGACTGTATGTTAGACTCCGCAGTTGGCATATGTTGGCTTTTCTGTTGATTTTTTATTGCACTCAGTGTGGCAGTGGTTTTCTGCGCATTTAACGCATTTCTGGGGCAGTGTACAATAATTCTTGGTATGCCCATATTTCTGGCATCTGTGGCATTGCGGTACATTTGAGGCCTTTTTTCTTACTTCTACAGTAACAATGGAGTGGTACAGCTGTTTAAGTTGGAAAATTTGTTTTGCTGCACCGTTGTTCGTTAGATCAACTGCACAAATTGGTAGTGGTCTTTTATCTTTGGTTAGTAAGCGAGTTATGTTGATTACGGGTAAGATTTTTAAGGCTTTTTTAATTTCTTCTTTGGTTAGTGACGGCGGAACATTTTTTCTTGCTACCGATAAGGGTTTGCTATTTGGGTTTTGGAAAGTGTAGTAAGGCATTTGGTTTTTTGTATAGAATTCTGTAAGGGTGCGGTAGTCGTCTTCTTGGATTAGGTTAATTCTTATTGTATTTAAATTGCACATTGTTGTAAAAATGCCTTTTATCATGGCTTGAATGTCTGCCACGAGCGCAGCATGATTTATTTGATTTTGTAGGTAAATTGGTGGTATCTTAATTTTATTTTCAGCCGGTTGCTGGGATTCTTCTTTCTCGGTTTGCTTATCGCTGATCTCTTGTTCAGCATTATGGGATAAATTGAAATATGTATTTTGTTTTAATAGTTCTTCTGTTGACCATAGATAACGTTTTTGCACCTCATTAATAGGTGGTGATAATTGGTCTGATTTGCGTTTTAACGCTTCATTTTGCATTTGGGTTTCATTGTTTTGGGGTGGGTCGGTGTCCGTATTCGTTGTTTATAATTCAATGTATAATTATTGATAGATTGTACTCACAGCTGAATATGGCTATAACTATTATCTAGAGAGGTCAACATTTCACTGCGATAACATATCACACGCGTCGCGTCCACTCTGTTCCACGGCTGCGTTCGAATCAATATTGATAATGAAATGGTGATAGCAAATCACAAAATCTCCACAAAACCAAATTAATTTAAACATTACAAACACGGTGATAGGAAAACTACAGGCATACAAATATCTGGGAGCCTGGATAGATCAAACAGGGGATCAGACACCTGAAATAAGAACAAGAATGGAAATTGCCAGAGCATCGTTTGTATCACTAAAGAAATTACTATGCAGTCGAAATATAAGCATAGAACTTAGGTTGCGGATGCTTCGGTGTTATGTATTTCCTGTATTGTTGTATGGAGTAGAGGCGTGGACATTAAAAAAAACCACTTAGACAAACTACAAGCATTCGAAATATGGTGCTACCGCAGAATGTGGCGTATATCTTGGACTGATAGGATTACCAACAGAGAAGTCCTTGGAAAATTGAATAAAGAGTGTGAAGTGGTAAACTCAATAAAAGGGAGAAAACTAGAATATCTAGGCCACGTAACAAGAGGAATCAAATACGCCATGCTTCAACTGATAATACAGGGAAAAAATAAAAGGAAAACGGAATGTTGGACGTAGACGAATATCCTGGTTGAAAAACTTGAGGGATTGGTTTGACTGCAGCAGTATCGAACTGTTCCTAGCAGCTGCAAATAAGGTTCGCATATCGATGATGATCGCCAGCTTCCGATAGGAGAAGGACTTTAAGAAGAAGCAAATTTAAAAAAATAGCAATCTGACAGTAATGTAAATTTGATTAATTCAACTACATGCTGTTTCATTTGTGACAATCACATTTTTAGATACAGGCACATCAATAGTTGATCCTTACATAATTTCCCAATGTTAATTTTGCCATGTCTGGTAGTCACTGAGAGATACTGTATACAGGTCACAGGAACTAGATTGACTCTCAAGGTAGGTCATGAAAGGTTATGTGATCATATTTTATAAATTGGCAATATGTGGAAAGTTGTCAAACATACAAAGTTTGGTTACATTTTAAGTGACAAGTAATCAGTAGCGGTCATACGACAGATTCTTTGTGTTTTAAATTGTGAAAATTGCTGTTGCTGGGATAGAAGGTATAGCAGAGCCTGGTTGTTCAACTTAACACCATTATTTTCGCAATCCCTATAACATTCAAGAACTGATAATTCACTATACCGCAATGTTGCGTACGCCTCTGATTTATTGTGTCAGTTAGCTTAAATAAGGTTAACAATTCAATGTCAATATGATAGATGTAAAAATGTAACCAATATGAAATTTGGAAATTATTAGATTCTAACATTAGTTCCGATTTTCACCCCGTCTTAATCTAGATTCTGTAACCTGTACTGTGTGAATAAAGTAAGACTATACTAAATTTTACAGTTTTACACTAGAAAAATATAAGTTAGTTTGACTGCTAGCATATTATAATAATTTTGTCCTATATAATCCAATTAAAAGAAGCTGCGTGGCGCAGATGGGTAAGCGCCAGGCTTGCATTAAGCAAGTCCTCGGTTCGAATCCCGCTGGGGTCGGAATTTTTCCGTATCCTTGGCGATTAGAATCGGGCTCAGTGAGAGCATTCACAGTTGGGCACCAAATTAACTGTGCTCTACTCAGAACCACAGACCTAAGAGATAGAGTAACAAGGTCAACACATCACCAAGACACATAACTCATACAATGGTTGCTGCGCAAGCACCAAAGGCGCGCTCCAACTCTGTATCCCGAATCCGGGGCAACTTGAGCATTGTACCGCCAGATATCAGCCCATAAAGCACCAGCCTCTACACCGCAAGGTAATTTTTTTTTAATCTGTAACTTTATTGGCAATCAGAATGTTCACAATTTATTATTCTATCAGCTAATTTTATGTATTTAAACAAAGACATGATGGAAGGCACCCATTAGTGTCAGCCCTAATTTAATTAGTTAAGTCTATCGGCCACCTCCGTTTTAATCTTCTGATTTCGGGTTCTTCCGTCAAAGGATTGACTGCCATATTTGGGTATCTTTCTAGGATGTTGTGGTGTTTTATGGCTTTTTCTTTGATAACGTCTGTCACATATAGCATGTTGAGGTCGTTGTGTAATGTTCGATTTGACACGAACCACGGGGCGTTGGATACCTGTCTAAGTGCCTTAGACTGGAAGCGTTGGATTATGTCAATAGTCGATTTAGCAACGCATCCCCATAGTTCGCAGCCGTAGATCCAAACAGGGCGGATTATACTCTTATATAGTAGTAGTTTGTTCTTTAGCGTAAGAACTGACTTTCTCCCAAGGACCCAGTACATATTTCTAATTTTTGTGTCCATTTCCTTTAGTTTTTTGTTGACATGGGTTTTCCAATAATTTAAGCATCTAGGTGTAATCTCAGATATCGAACTTCGTTTGCCTAAGGTATAGGTGTGTTGTTGAGTGTTACTGGTGGACATGTCGAATGTTTCGTCGTGAAGGTAACATGCACTGACTTATCTTCATTTACAGTTATCTTCTATTTTCTTAACCACAGCTCCAGAAGATTTAAGTGTTCTTGGAGTAGCATTGATGCTGTAGCCGGGTTTTCACTGCAGGAAAGTATTGCCGTGTCGTCTGCAAATGTCCCCAAGTTTGTTTGTGCTGTGATTGGTGGATCGTAAGTCAATAATAAATACATTAGAGGTCCAAGAACACTCCCTTGAGAGACGCCAGCCTTTATCTCTCTTAGTTGTGAGGCGCCATTGCCAAATTTGGTTTGAAAGCAGCGGTCTGCCAAATATGAACGTAGTAGGAGATAATACTGATGTGGTAAGAGCATCTTTATTTTATAAAGTAGACCTCTATGCCACATTTTGTCAAAGGCATTTCTCACGTCCAAAAACACTCCATTGCAATAGATTTTAGCTTCCAGTGCTGCATGTATTACATTTGTTAAGCGATGACATTGCTGTATCGTCGAGTGTTCATTTCGGAAGCCGAACTGGTGATTCGGTAACCATTCTTCTTGAAGCGAAGTTTCGTTTATGCGTTTCAGGATTAGTTTTTCCAGCAACTTATAAATTATCGGAAGTAGGCTTATGGGACGATAGGATTTGATCTGGTTAGGAGGTTTGCCGGGTTTAAGTATTAAAATAATTTGTGCAAATTTAAGTGATAATGGCCAGTATGTGAGTCGTAATATTCCTTTGAAGAAAATTTGCAAAAATGTAATACCTTTCTCTGGCAGATGTTTTAGAGTAGTTCCGATTATCAGATCATGCCCCGGTGCTTGTTTATTATTCAAGAATTTTACTTGTATTTCAATTCCAGAAATGGTAAAGTTACGGATTATAGGCGATAGTTGTAAAGGCTTTCTAGATAATCTTCAACTTCCTGATCGATGTCGTTCGAGTTTGTCTGAAAGGTATTTTCCAAATGCTGTGCGCCTCTGCTTTTTCCTTATCAGATCGTGCCCATGTTCCCGTTTCATCTTTCAAAGGTTGTATGTGTGTCTGCGGTCGTTTAATTCCTCTGGTAGCCTACCAGATTGAATTATCATGTACGGAGAGCGAACTTGTGTATGACTGGAAAGTTTCGTTGCGAATTTGTTGCAGTCGCCATGTTAGTTTGTTATTTAGTTGGTTAAATCTCGTTTTGTCAACAGCATTGTGAGTTCGTTGTCACCTTGCTCTTGCTCTTCTTTTTTCCTTAACCAGTTGCAATATTTCAGAAGGAATATTTGGAGTATTGACTTTTAGATTGTCGGGTTGTGGTGTAGCGTACCAGCCGGCTTCCTGTATTGTTGTAATCAAATGATTTGTGGCGTATTCCAGCTCATCGTTTGTCTTTAGGCTCAAGTTCGTATTAATATGTTGATTAATATGAGCTTCAAATGCTTCCCAGTCAGTTCTTGCATGGCTTAGAACAGGCTTGGGTTTCTTATAAATTATTGTTGCACTTAGTGTGACTATGACAGGACTATGATCAGACGACATATCATAATTAGATGCAATATCTGTGTAGTTTGACGAGATGCCCTTACTAATAAAAAAAGTCTAATAGATCCGGGATTTTGTTAGGATCTGATGGCCAGTATGTTGTACTGCCGGTTGAAAGAAAGCTGTAGTTCTTTTCTGTTATAAGTTTATATAGCTCTCTACCCTTTGTCGTAGTTAAGCGTGAACCCCAGTGTGTGTTTTTCGCGTTAAAGTCTCCACCTACTAGAAATCTAGGTCCTAATGTCTCAAAAAACGGTTGCAACAATTGTTTATATTATGCCTTGGTGGACAATATATAGCTGATATGATCAATGGTGCTGAAAGTTTCTCGACGTATTATAGTACCTTGTAAGAAGTCTGTTTTATAGGATGGTAATTAGTGATGCTTAATTGAGTTTCGAACTAGTATTATGGCAGAACCACCATGAGCTCTGTCATCAGGATGTTCTGTATGGTATATCGAGTACTGTGGTATTTTTAAGTGGGTTCTTGAGGTGTAATGCGTTTCAGATACTAGTAAAATATCTATATTATTTAAGGATATAAAGGTTTCGACTTCCAGTTTCTTTTGTTGTAGTCCATTGGCGTTCCACAATGCAATTTTTAAAATCTTTTATTATTGGATTAATTTATTGATGATTATTTCCTTCATAGCCACAATAATGCGTAATCACTATGGTTTCTGTCAGTTTAATAATGACAAAAATTCAAACGTCAAAATTTAACCGCGGTTAAATATGTGTCAAAATTTAATCGCTTGTGCATAATTTTAACATGGTTATTAAAGGTGCTTCACCAACTGAATTTTATCTATTCAGGAAATAATCACGCCGAACATCCCGCGTGCATGTAAACTAGCCTGAATAAATTTTGACTATTTTCTGTCAGAATGTTTTGCTCTGAAGAAATATATCTCGTAAATTTTCCGCCCCAAAATCTCTCGTGCTGTGCACTCTGGATTCTTGTTGAGCGGCAAATTTACTTGACAAATTTCTTAGCAAAACATTCTGGCAGAAAAAGTCAAAATTTAATCGGCTATTTTAATGCACTTGGGATATTACTGTTGATTAAACATATTTTTGAACTCATCCAGAAATTGTTTAAGAGTAAGATCTTCAGTTGAAGAGGGTTGATTTTTTGCTACCTGAGAGTAGAGAGGATATGTGGGTGTTGGCTGATTGAATGGAGACTGATTATTTTAAGGTCGCAGAAGAGGAAAATTCTGTCTTGTTAGGATTGGAGGTCTTGTAATTGGGAGTTGTTTATTGGGCTGATAGTTTCGTTGAAGTTCTTGATAAATTGTACATCCCTTATAGTTAGCTGGATGTGAACCTCCGCATAGAATACATGTAGCCTGGGTGTCTTTAGTTTTTTAACAAAGTTTGGTGTCATGACGTCCTGCACATTTGACACACGCAAATGGCCTATTGCAGTACTTTTTTGTATGCCCATAGCTTTGACATCTAGTACATTGTGCAATGTCTTTATTAATATTTGGGGTTCAAGTAGAACGTGTTTGTTATGTATTGAGTGTATATTGTAAATGTCTTTATTAGTTTTATCTGGTTCTAGGTCTACAAAAATATTTGAAACGGGTTTTTGGTTAATCTATTCCTTAAATTCAGTATGTTGCGTACATTATGTCCTAATTCTTTGAGGGCTTTTTTAATGTCATCTATTGGAGTGGTTCTCTGAATGTCATTTTTTGGCAGTGGTCTATTATGATATGTTTTTCGGATTTTTTCCACTGTCTAGGGTGTGATTTACACCCTACACAGTGGAAAAAGTCCGAAAAACATATCATATTAAAGTGGTATGATGTAGATGCTTTAAGACTACTCTGTATGGTCGATCTTCCTTCATTTGATAGGTATGGTATATGATGTTCTTTTCTAGCATGTACTTGATTAGCTTACGATACGTATCAGGGTTTCTGGTATTTATCTTAACTACATTATTCTGTAGACTTTTGGTAGTGTATTGTTCCTCTTCAGCGACTGTTAGTAAATCTTTTGTCATCTCTTTGTAATCTGCTACACCATAGACAAAAATAGGCGGTGGCTTAGGTATAGGTGTTTGCTGTTCATTATTGGTCTCTGTAGGTGCATCATTTTTATCTTTTAGTATTGAATATCTGTCAACGTCAACAATTTCTGGCTGATTTTCAGTACTCGTATTGGGTTTTAATAGTCGTTTTCGTTTGTTGTTTGTTACCATTTGCCAACTATTTGCAAGATTTATTTCCATTTCTTGATCGTCATCTTCGTAATATTCATTTGAAGTACTCGCATTTTGAGATGTCTGGATGACTGGCTCATTATCTTGTTGAGGTAAGCATAATTGCGGCTGAGGTAAATTTTGCGGAATTGGTTGATGTTGGGCGGGAAAGTACTGTGGAATAGCGGGTTGTTGGAATGTGTACTGCTTTGCTTGTTGATATTGGAGTGAGAGCTGTGGCATTGATAGAAATGAATCTTGTTGTGATAAAGAAGGACTTCCGTTTATTTGCTGCTGGTTGTAATTAAATAATGCGCCGTTATAGCCGTTACCGGCAGGCAGCATTTTATTTGTACGCGCGCTTTTGCAGCGCCGCGGCGATCAAAAGATACCAGTATTTTATATTAATTTAGTAATAATAATTACTTACGATGTCAAATGTTTATTATTGGTATCGGTTAAAACACTTCAAGTGCAAGATAAACGCTTAGTTCAAGGTTCACTGTTTAATATCGCTTAATGCACATCCGAACTGCTTGAACACTCGAACTCGAATTTTGCAAGGTAAATGAGGTTACAGATTATACATACATACATAATCCAATTAAACGTTGTAGGTCAGTCTTTTTATCCGCTATTTATTGGTTTGCCTTTTATATTTCTAGGATTCATTCCAAATGCCAAATTGACAAATTTGAAACAAATATTTGATTTTCATATGGTTGTAATGATGACTTTGTTACGACCTTAGAACAGAAAATAGACAGGAAGGCGCATTTCTTTTAACTTGGCGTAACATCTAGGCGACGGAAACGGCCATTTTGAAAACCCATGTATGACTAATGAGGTGTGATACCGGTTTGACAGTTGTGGGTTTTAGTTAGTTTGAGACTAATTTTGGCTGTTCTCAGACCCCAAATACCAGGACTTTGGGCATTACATTCCATCAGTAAGTATTAATATTACTTTTCACTTCAAATAGAGAGATAATTTCTCTGAACATGTCACTTGTCATACGTACTTGTACACAACAATAGTCATGGGCATAGAAGGGAACGTATAATGGGGTCATTATTTGTAATCACACAATCTGAGGAAGCAATTTAAATTACAGACAGTGACTGAAGTCACACAAACTCACATGTAGTCATAAATCACATAGTGTAAAGTGCACTTAATAAAACTGTTGAAATTGTTTGCTGCACATTCACCCTCTCGATATGATACGCCACTGCCAAAAGGAAACAACCATCCGCCATTTTGAAAACCCATCTCGGTCGCACGGATTTCTTACAAATGCGGCTTCCTGTCTATTTTCTGTTCTAAGCTTAAACCTCATAAGATATCGATTTGATGTTTGTTTGCAAAGGTTGTCAATACAAATGTCTAAAAACGGATTGCAGGATTTTTCCCAATCAACCCCTAAAGGTACGAAAATGCATTCAGGGTGAATTATACAACCCATTGTATCTCCTGTGTTTATTGAATCAGACCATCGTTTTTTGCCATATACGTGTCTTTTTAAAATCTTTAAAAAGTGATTTAAATTTCACTGCTAAAGCGGTAGAAAGGGGGTAAAAGTAAAAATGGATAGGAGGTTAAAGTTATTGGTTTTTTCGCTGCAAGTCCAGTTTAGAATAAAATAGGAGGATTTTCGAAATTTCACCCTCAAGTGGTGGAAACGAATATCTTGCTATAATTTAAAAATACAACATTTAGTTCGTACATATATTTTTTACTTCCTTCTACGGTAAAGGAAGTATTGGATTCACCCCAAAATTTATAAATTGAGTTTCCAATAGATCTTCACCTTTCAGAGCCTCCTAAACACAAAAAACATGTTTTTGTTCATTGGTCTGTGTGTCTCTCTGTCTGTGAAACAAATATCTCAAAAACAAAAAATTGTATGATGTTGAAACTTCATATACCGGGTGTCCACTTTCAAACTGGAACATAGGGATTTAGCATTGTATTTAACAGTTTCATGAATTTCTGCTCGCCAATTCAACCTACAGAAAATGTTTTGGTATCAATAGAAAGAGAAAATTATTGCGCATCTAATGGTATCAAAAATGTAATTATTTTTGTCAATTTTCATTGAATCATATTAATCAAAGTTTACATGTTTTTTAAATATGAGTTGCCTCGACTTGGAAACAGTTGACAGCTATACTCAAATAATTTGCATAGAAAACCCAAAAGTAATAGAATGACATCTGCCGTATAATTTAAAGGAACAGCGTCAGTTGCGCCCTCTCGTATCAATGGAGAACCAACGGCGGGAAATTTAAACAAGGAACATCAGTTAAGAACAAAAACTCTTGTTCTAATGGTTAACTGATTCTGTTTTCAAAACTTATGTATCAGGGAAAATAAGTTTTGAAAAATAAATCAAATAATACATTAAAAATACCTTTTGGTTCAAAATAAAGAGGAAAAACGAGTGGAAGAACTGTAAAATATTTATTGCATTGAAAAACACTATTTATTACAACTTTTTCTTCTTACTTCTACCTAAATCCATACAGTATTGATTGCCATACGTCTCGTGTCTATGTCTTAGACTTCTGGTGATTTACAAAGAAAAATGAACTCAACAGTTCAGGTGGTAAACTTTCAGAAATCAAAACCTCCACTTAATTTATGCAAACATAAACTTCAAAATAAATGGTTTACTCCAGAATTGCTTACATCTAGAGAACATTTGCATTTTACACAACTTCCTAATCATAACTTAAAAAATCAGATACAAGTATGTAATAACATACAGGAATCAGATAAGATACGCATAAAAATATTACATTAGCAAAATTATAAAATACAGTGACAATCCAAAAACTTATTGGAAATTATAATTAACCCTAGGAATCGTACAAATAATAAGAATATATGCTTAAAGGTCTCAATTATTATGGCCCTAACTTTGATAACAAATTACTGGAATCTATTAAGATCCTCCCACTGAAGGAATTTAAAGATAAAATAAAAAATTAAACATGCCGTTTATAGGTGTATATATATATATATACATCGAGTACAAAGTGCACTTATTGTATGCGTTTGTAATTTGTGAAAAAAATGTATTTTGACTTGATATGTGTAAACAAGATGTAATTATTGCAATAACACAAATAAATCAATGAATCAGTAACCTGACTTATTACATGTTGAATACGTACTATTTCTGTATTTTTTTCTCTTTTCCCAAATATCTTTTGCCTAATTAATCAATACTGACACAACATTTTTGTGCTACCTGAACGCTCGTCTTTACCAGATATAATACGGTTAATGTCACTATAATAATTAAAAATAACTAATTTGCTAAAATTTCGTATAATGTTCTCTTCAAGTGTAGCTGAATGTTCACATGGGTTGAAATCAAATTTAACGTTGCTTTTAATGGTCTTCATAACGTAATGTAACAATTCTTGTTTGTCAGGTTTCTGAGCTATAATATGTCGTATAATATTATAAAGATTTGTTATAGAACTCACAAGTTGGTAGTTACAATATATCAATCTGGTTACATTTTTTCCACCATATTCACGCGCTTTTACGAGATTATTAAATTTGTCGTCGTTTTCAAATGAAATAAAATACCTGAGCATAGTTCGCTATGTTTCTGGTTTTGTGCAATCCGCAATCTTCCAAGCCCTCGATTTGATCCTGGAACTGGTTGTAGTAACGCCATTTCATCAAAGAGGAGAACACAATATTTGTTTATTGGCTTCATCCTTTTGGTAGCACTCTTAAGTGCGTCAAATATAGCCAATATTTTGTCCTCTAAAGCAAATCTTCGTCCTTTTGCTTTCTTTCCGATGCACTCAATTTGCCTTTTAATAAAATGGTAAGCTGTAGAATTTAAATCCTTTTCCAAATTAGTGAAGCATATTTCTCGGCTGTACATTTCACTTGTTTTCAATTTTTCTTTAAAATTCAACTTGCTCTTGGTTAATCGAACTGCTCTTCTTCTGTAGTAACTCGCCTGTTTATATAAGGTTCTTGCTCTTGGACACAATTCCAACATCTTGTTCACTCCTAGACCACACAGTATTCCACGATCTGGAACAATAAAAGTCAAAATAATCTGTAGAAGCCCTTTATAGCTATTCAGTTACAAAGACAGTGCAAAGGAAAAAATAGAGTAGACCCTAAACTGCTTTTTTGAAGTCAAGCTGATGCCATCAGTTTTGTGCATACAGTTTACTACTTCAAAAAAGGGTTAATTTATAACAATCAGAGCAATACAAAATATGTGACTGGAATGCTGTATTAATTGACTCAGAAATTTATTGTTATATAATCGAGAACATGTACAGAATAAAGTCGATCACAATCTACTGTCTTTTTATAAGGAATGCTGGAGCGGCACAAACGGGACCTTAGAAATAGCAACGATTAAATTCCTTTTGCTTACCCAAGCTTCTTTCGAAACGCTCACTATTGCATTTCGTCTTTATGGGTGTTTCTGGGGGTGCTCCATTTGCATCGTTATCAGGTCTCTTCATGGGGGACTTGCAACAATCAGGAATCATTGGATGCTCTACTATTTCTACGGTCTGAGATGACGTAGGATTATTGAATTCTCGGAGCGGTGTTTTATTATATGTGGGATCAACGCGGTAATCAAACAATTCATGTCGGTGTTCTCCACTCACATAAGATGAAGAGCAGTACGTAGTTCATCTAAAGATTTTAAGATATTTTAAATGGTCTTTTATACAACAATTCATATTTAGCAAAAGAATCTACACCTACCTGAATGTTGAGGCAAAAACAACTTAGGGTAAACGTCTATATCACTGCGTAAAACTTTTTTAATTGTGGTGTTTTTCCAAAAATCTTCTTTGACAAAGTGTTTGCTTCATATTCGCTTATTTTTGAAAATATATTGGTGGTCTTCACTCTGTAATCGTACATTTCTTACAAGATGAAGCCACAGTAGAAATAGTCCACGTTTTTTCATAGGGTCTGGAAACTGATGATGGGAATCATATTTATTAAGTATACAATTAAAAACTGCACACCCAGACTTTCCCATTATGTCTTTAATTGATAACTTGGAGCAAACAAAACTTATAAACGAACGAAAAATCACAATTGAAAGTTTACAGTAAATAAAAATTAAACAGACACAAGAAACAACACAAGCAACAATAATTAACGCGAACAACTTTTCTTTTGAACAACACAGAAACAAGAACACACAAACACGTTTATTTTAGTTGATCACGCAGCGTTTTTAAGGAATATTTGGAAATAACTTGAAGTTTTCAATCAATTTGACAGATCATGCAACCAATTTGACAGAACATGCAACAACAGCGCCTCTTGCGGGCATGGAGAACTCAGCCGCCATGACAGTTCCAGTCCCACCAATCAACATTTCCTTCTATCTCAGTATTATATTGGTTATTTATGATAATTTGTTATCTGATGACATTCAGAGTTAGTTCAATAATTTTTACTTTATAAAATCAACGATTGCTCGAACGAAAAGGGAGTTTTTATGAAAATAATTCTACTATCATTATTGCTATACATAAACAATTTCACAGTTAATAAACAATAATTATTATGGTTAAAAGACACCTATTACGGTGAGGTTAGTTTGCGGAGAATGAGAGATTTGTTTCAATGCAGGACCTACCTCATTAATCAAAAGTACTAAATAAGTATTCGAATTTAAATTTCCAACAATTTCAAACGGTCCGATAATTTTGTTATTATAAATCTCAGTCTAAATATAAATTTTTCGAGGGTATTGGGTTCTTGTACACAGATTAATTCTTGGTTTTTCTTGAGCGCAATATCTAGTATTTTGCACATGGGGTTCATTGTTTAAAGTAAAAGTACATTCATCCGTGAAACATATTGATGACAAGAAACGATGATCCTAATTGACACGTTCTTGCATTCCTTCACAAAATACATTTCTACTTTCTTCGTCTGCTTCAAATATTTCCTGATGACATTGTGGTTTGTATGGATCATATCTGTGCTTCTTTAATGTCTTAGATACCGCCGACTTTGACTGATTTAATTCACGACCAATTTGTCTTGTGCTGTATTTTGGGTCAATATTGATCAATTTCAATGCACCTTCCAATTCCCTGCCATTTGCACTAACATTCCTGCGACTACGTTTATTAAAATTTCATGATTGAAATTTTTATGTTAGCCAAAATTAAATAATTAACATTAAAAACCTATAGCTCCTGATTCTACTGAAATATTAGCAGTTTCTTCAAATTTCCGGACATATCTGTGTATTGTAGATGCAGACGGTATTGGACTCTTACCAAATTTTACGGAAAAGAAATCCCTCACTCTATGCAGACTAACCCCACTGTAATATATTTTTACAATAGAAACTGTCTCTTCGTTCGAGTAATCGTTTATTTTATAAAGTAAAAACTACCGAACTCACTCTGAATGCCATGAAATAACAAATTAATTTGAGTATAGCTGTCAACTGTTTTCAAGTCAAGGCAACTCATATTTAAAAAACATGAAAACTTTTGATTAATATTATTCAATGAAAATTGACAACAATAATTACATTTTTGATACCATTAGATGCGCAATAATTTTCTCTTTCTATTGATACCAAAACATTTTCTGTAGGTTCAATTGGCGAGCAGGAATGCATGAAACTGTTAAATACAATGCTAAATCCCTATGTTCTAGTTTGAAAGTGGACACCCGGTATAAGTTTTGTGTACTATCGCAAAACCGGAAGTAGGTGTTTACTCTTGTAATTTCTCAGTTTTTTCGATTTCTTCAAAAAACGGCTCTAACGAGTTTTTTTAAACGTTACCTCTACAATGGGTTTCTTTTGTTTTTTTCAAATTTTTTTATTAACTACTATTTTAAATACAACACCCGGTATATTATTACATATTTGAATTCAGCTTAGAATTTGTCATTTTTGATTTTTTTTCAAAAGCTTAAAAATTTAAAACAAAATTTTTGGTTAATTATAAAATCACTGTAAAAAGATGCACACGTATCACATCAGATTTTTTTAAAAGAAAAAACTGCTTATTTAAACGGTGAAGAGTGATCGTAAACGACCACATTCAATACTTCAGCAGATGTGGAACACCATTTGCCAATTTTTTCCCAAGATAAAGAAACAATTTATAAGTTTATTTTTAAAAGAGATGACTCAGAATTTTGGCCACAATTACATACATTTGTCAAATGATGTCATTTCACCAGCCATTCAACTCCATTTGGGTAGTTTCAACCAATCACCAACCATTTGCATCAATAACGTTAGTTATATGACATTTTTGAGCACTTATTAGTAACAGTAATTATGTTATATAACACTTATTGCTAAAACTACGCCTTACCCCTCCTTTTAATGATTTATGCAATAGTCACACAATATTTATTTACAAAACAAGTGAAAGTTATGAACCCTAAATTATGGCAGCCTGGTATTTACTCAAAAAAGTGGACGTGACTACCTCCCTGGACTTTCCCATACTGGAAACTGTTCATATCGTCTTTATTCAACAGTCTTTACAACATATCAAAATTTCAACTCGATGACTCACGTCTTCACCGTGATAAGCGTTTACACTTTCACGTAAATTGCGGGTAAATATAAAATAATGTGTAGTTCAAAACGTGACCACCGAGCTTCTGTAGAAGCCGCCAAGTGGACAAGCCGCCACTGTGCTAGTTTATGTATTATTTTCCTCAAAACGGCTGTAGCAACGAGGTGAAATTTTCTAAGTACCTGGAAATTATATTTTCTAGGGCATATAAAATCGATTTTTTTATTTTCGCGGAAAAAGATTCTTTGACGCAAAAATATAACAACCGTTAGAATAAAAAAATTATTTTTCAAAAATAGAGGGGGGAGGGGGCCGGTGCGCTTACATATATCTACGAGTGTAATATTTTTTTGCATATTCATATGCTCCATTATGCACTGAGCAAATCAGTGAAAACCCCAGCTACCTATCTTGTTTTGTTTATTAATTAAAGGGGTTTAAATTTTCAAACTTCAAAGCTTCGTAGAGGGCGCCACAGATAATTCATGAGATTCTTTAAAACACAGATCGATAGCCCTTTTCGGGGTCTATCAGTGTATGAAGTTTAAACAAATTCCTGTGGGCAGTTTTTGAGAAATGATTTTTAGAAAATTTCCAAAATTTTGAAAATTTGTAATTTAGGCCCCTTAATATTTTTCAAAACACTTTTTATATCACCTCATGTTAGCCTTCATATACTATTCAGAAAACAAAAATCAATTGAATCGATTCATCCGTTTTTGAGTAATAGGGCGTTAAACTCAAAATTTTCAAAAAATCATAGCGCCCTTCATTTTAAACATAGCGAGTTCGGCAAAAAACTAACAGATTTGTCTTATGACCCTCTATCGTTATCTACGATAAAATTTTTAAAATTTTAATCACGAAAACAGTCGTACCAAAGAAACATGCGTAACTTCCGCTTCCGGTTTCGGATTTTTTTGAAAAGCTTATTTTGTCGATGAATTTTCGATACACCCCCGCATTCCAAAGCGCATCAAAATCGGAGCAATACTTTCGGCTGTAGGAGCGTCACCCACCCACACACCCACACACCCACACACAGACAGACATTTTTTAAAAACCACTTTTTTGGGTTCCTAGGGGCCCAAAACGGATATTTCTGTGAAAATCTCGATTTCCAAAATTTTCACGATTCCAAGACTTCCCTATACCTATGGGTATGGGAAAGTAAAAAGTTTTTTTTGCCCCTGAGAATAGCAAAACACCCTAATGATATGCCTGAAGCTGCCGTGGTAGAAGATTCCAGTTTTTCTACTGTTAATAATGATTCAAAGAACTGCCAAACCGCATTATCAGGAAATTGGGGTAGCAAAAACAATGACGAATGTAAAAATGAATCATAAGTGTACGAAGTAAAATAAATAAACTTACTCTTTTTTGTGATGATGTTAAACCTGATATGTGTTTAGCAGAACACCACATAAGCTAATATGAAGTCAATTACTGTCAAATTGGTGGATATAAGGTGGCAAATTGTTTTTGTCGAGAAAATCTAAAACGTGGCGGAACTGCAATATTTGTAAAATAAAATTTAAGACGTTATTTCCAGTTATACCGATTTTTGCAATAGAAAAATATTGCGAATTCTTGGGGTCGACTTTATTATGAATAATTGAGTATTTATTGTAATTTTCAGGTACAAATCGACTATGAATTATTTGCTGCTATATTAAGTGAACTATTAGATAGTTTTCAATGAGAAAAAACGAATTAGTCTGCAGATTTTAATGTTGACTTTTCAGATTCCAATACAAGGATCAGTGAACTATCATCGCTTCTTTCTGCATACAACCTTTTTCCACATGAGCTGATTAATAACATTTTTACAAATTTTGAAAATGGACAAGATGCGGAGGCTTCAAATTGGAAACGTCACCGTCACTACTAGGGTGCTGGCGTTGTAGTTTTTTGGAGCAAGACGCAGAAGAAGCGTGTTATTAGAAAGGCTCATGATAAAGTACCTTATCTGTTCATATTACGGAAAAATGTTATTAGAGAGATGAAACATTTTTGCAAGTCCTAATAAACACGGTTTCATTAAAGTCATTCGATTTTTCCAACATTTTGCATGGAGCCATAGTTTTAGATTCTGAACATTTTTTATGTAGATATCTATTATGCCTTGGCTACGTAGTAACATGAAACCCACTGCTTTACATCACTTTCGAATGATAGCATGCTGTAGAGGGTTTAATCCGCATCTTTATTTTTAAAAACCTCACCAGGGCCAGAGCTGGGCAGTAATTAATTACTTTTTAATTAAATTACTAATTAAATTCCTTTTTGTTTATTTGCCTTGGAATTGAATTACTTTTCAAAATGCGGTAATTGTCTTTGTTAGAAAGTACTTGAAAATTACTTTTTAAAAGTAATAGGGATGTCGTACCCGGTCTAAAATCAAACCCGGGTACCCGAAAACAGTACCCGGGTACCCTCGGGTACCCAAAGATTTTACATTTTGCCTTATTATTTTATCCGAAATTGGTAGCAGCATCAACATCACACAGAGGATGTTTATGTTACTTCAACCCATACTGACGCGATTTAATGGTACTATTGAGGGGTTGAAATATTTCCGTGGAGCGGATTTATTGCCTTCTATGAAACAAGAATCAACATTATATGGTATGTTATTGCTGCATTGTTGTTTTTCTAGAGCTTATTCCTATTGTTTTTAAGTTTTTATTATCTTCTCCGAAAAGGGCTGACTTTCTGGACATTACATAATTTACTAGTCGGGTACCCAGGTCCTGAAAATATACCCGGGTTTACTATTACCCGGGTTGGCCCGGGTACCCGGGTACCCGCCGACATCCCTAAAAAGTAATTAATTACTGCACTCAATTACTCAATTACTTTCGCGTAATTAAATTACTCTAAAGTATTTAAATTACTTTATAGGTATTTGAATTACTTGTGGTAATTGAAATTACTCGAGGTAATTGAATTACTTTTTGGTATTTCAATTACTGAATTATTGATCTCGATAGGGTGCTAAATCTCTAGAACACATAAATAAGATAAGGTCTTATTAAGTTACATATTAAGCAAATCGCAGTATATTCCCCGTGCAATATAAGCCTAATTTATTAGTTCCTCTGACGAGTCGAATAACAGCAACTTCTGCATTTTGTATGACGCGTCCACGAGCATTAGTGCGTGTATCTACAGCTTGTAATAGTAACACTAATATTTATTGTGAGAGACGCTAAGTGTAAGACGCTATAAGAATATTTGCGGTAAGTACATTACAGATTACAATACCTACGGTAAAATAATAATTTTAAATAGCTTCATTAGACGATATTGGTTCATAATGATTATTTATTCATTTCAATTTGCTTGTTTTCAACGATCCGTGCAAGTGTAACAGACGTTAAGTCCAGAAAATTACGTTTTTGAGTGAGGAATTGAATTAAACGGACAAAATCCGATAACAACATTTAAACAGCGGAAAACCCATATATAAAATGTACCTAATTGCAAAATATCATGTCTGGTTGACTCAAAAATGCATTATGGCGTATGGTAATTTTAAAACGTTGCCGCATAAGTTTATCGCATTCTTGCATTGAACATTTTGTAAATTATCCATTCTTTGTCGCTTTCTTGCCTTGTAATGCTCATATGCTGCTTTGTATACTGGCACTAGTGCATAATTTTTATGGATTGCTGCAGCATGTTAGCTTCGATTATTATTAAAAACCCCCTTGCTAATTACGAGACATTCAAATATTGGCTTCTTAATGATTTTTCCCAAAATTCCATTTAGTTTTTTAAAAGAACAGTGTATAGTGACCCAATTTACGTAATTTCAGATATTTTATTGCCCTAAACTTGAAATCAATAGGTATTATTAAAGATGTTAATAAAATTTTGAAATTTGAAGTAAAAATATGACCAATTTAATTGTCGAGCGTTCACAGTAATTTTCTTATTCGGTGTGTTTAAAAAGAAATTACTTAAGGGTTGGCCATGGAATATAAAAGTATTGGCAACAGCAAGCTTTAGAATTCATTAACATAATCACTGTTGTTGCTGTCATAAGTTTATATTATACGCTGATATGGCGATTGAAAATTCTAAAAATTGCCATATTCAACCCTTATGTAATTTCTTTTTGAACACATAGTATAAAGGTCACTTGAAAGTAAAAATGATTTCATTGTTACGTGCTTGAGCAAATGTCTTTTGTTTTTGTATCTAAAGTACGAATTCTTATTTCAATCAGCCGTTTTCAACTAGGTTTATCAGTCATCTGTCAACTTTCAATGCTCAAGTTGCGCCAATTGGATCGTTCTTTTACAAAATCTAAATAGAAATTTGCTGTCAAACACTTAAGAAATCCAATGCTCCACTCTGTATACTTAGGTAAGTTACATATTTTCGTCAGTCAGCGTAATTTTAAGCGTATTTGATAATAGATTGTTCTACAAGTTAAGAAAAGTGAAAGTTTTTCAACGTTTTTAATTTACGAGCGAGTGATGCAAAGGGAGTGGATTAATTTATCACAAACATGGAAAAATCACTTTTATAACATATTCAGCGTGCTATTTTTTCTATCATTACAAATCTAGCCAAAATTAAATTCGACATTTCTTCATATTCAATTTTTTTTTTAATTGGCAGTGAAGAACGTCGAAATCGTCAAATAAAATACGAGAAATCGGCAGTGAAGTAATCCATTGTTTTACAACTTTTTGTAGACGGCTGGGTGATAGGTAAACGTCAACTGACGTCAACGTAACCTACAAAAGTTGGTTAAAATGTTGTAACTTTGCAATTTCTTGATTTAAAAAAACAATATACCCCTGGGCACTGGAAGTTCCTATTTATACCTCATGTGGTTTATTTGCTTTGGCCCTTCGGGACTCGGCAACTAAATACACAATCGTGATAAAAAGCTCAACTTTAGTGATAATTTATGTGGAAACTAATATAAAAAAATATATAGATTTGAACTTCCAAGTCCCTATACCTTCTTACTGAAGGAACTGTGTACTAAAGTATATTAGGTTTAATCGGTTTATTATAACCTAAGGAATCTATGCCAAATCGGTGTCCCATTTTTTTGGGACACCCTGTATAATTGTTATCCTTGAATTTATTTATTTACTTACATCTTACATCAAAAGAAACTAAAAACTTTTGGTTTTGGTGAACGGTGCATGTAGCTAGAAGATTTAATTATCAAAAAATCTTCAAGAGTGATAAAGTATTAGGTTACTATAGTTAAAAAAACATAAAAATTAAGCATTTTTAGGTAACGATTATGAATCGACACGATGATAGTTGCAACTTGCAAGAAAATTCTACTAAATAAAACTATATGACAATAATTTTTATTGAAAGTAATTGAAAAAGTAATTGATGTTGTACAATTACCATTCCTAAGTAATTGGTAATTGAATTACTATTTCCTGTGAGTAATTGAATCTCTGGTAATTAAATTAATACATTGGGCGGTAATTGGTAATTAATTACTTTTTAAAAGTAATTTGCCCAGCTCTGACCGGGGCCAGGGATGGAACCCGCCACCCTTAGATCAGTAGTCAGAATGACATTAATGACATTTAGTTTAGTTAGATTCATCACTTTAATAAAGTGGTGTTGATTCCAAAGGTAATGTGATATCAGATATTTATGGCCACCTGGTACATTCACGAAAGATGGAATAAATAATCATCACAACAAACACGTTTGGTCGTTACAAAATCCACATCAGATATAAACGCGGCGTTTTAGTATAAATGTTTGCAGCATTATCTTCAACAACAATTTGCTCGAACTGCAGATTATTCCCGATCATTTAAATGCATACATGTACAGAGATTTTCTTGAAAACAATCTTTTGAACTTAATAGAAGACGTGCTCTCAACATCGTCCCGCGCATGTTTTATTAGCACGATGGTGCACCGCCACGTTGCGGAAGGCAAGTGGTTGAGTGGCTAAATAATAATTTTCCCAACATATGGATTGGCAAGGTGGTCCCGAACATTGGCCCCCATGATCACCAGACTTAAATCCATTGGATTTTTATTTGTGGGGGTACATGAAGCAGCAGGTGTACCACATTGAGGTTACCACTCGTCAACAGTTATTGCAACGAATTCAGGACACGGCCAATGAAATAAGACACACCCCAGGCATTATGTTTCGAGTTAAAGATGTCAGGCATGTATTCGAGCACAGGGTGGACATTTCAAACATCTGCTTTAAGCTGAATACGTTTTACCTTCAGTTTTTTATTGCAATTACCCTTGTTTGTATTTATACTCGTAGTTTTAATTTTGTACTTTTTTTTGTTAATAAAAAGATTTAATCATTAAATGGCTTTTCCCCAGTGTGAACTTCAAGTAGCTATATTATCTTAAGGAAGCGTTTAACGGCAAAAGTTCATATACAATTTTTTACTTAAATTATCGTCAGCAATTATTTGTCGAAGTTTGTACAGTCGGGGAATCAATATAGTTTACACCTTAGTTTTTCAGTGTAAGTTCATAAAAAATCAATTTGCAATAAATTTAGTTTGATTCGTTAAGTGTAAAAAAATTTAAAAGTACTTAAGTTCACTTAAAGTACCTTGAAATTATTTAAACAACGAGCAAAAAAGAACATGATTGCACGATGTAAACTATATTGATTCCCCAATTGTACCTGACCTTGTAGATCACCCTTATATAGTTTATTGGGTCGAAAATCTTTAAATAAAGGGTTATAAGGTGGGGCCTTTTTTATAAATTGGACGGTATACAGGGTGATTCAAAAATAGCGCATTTCCTCTGGAGCAGTTGCTAGGGAACACTTGTGGAGTATGGAAAAAATCATAGAAAAAATAATTTTTTCTTCTAAGTTCAGATATTAAAAAAACTGAATCTTAAATTTGGCAACATCTCATCTAAGTACCGGGTGTCTTAAAATGAATTACATCTAGTATGCTTTGAATTTCCCATAATGCAATCTAAACCTTTACATAAAATTGGCAAGACTGTAAGTCTATGTCAAATTCGACGTTAGCAGGTTAGATTTTGCGTCAGTTTTGACACAAACTGACGCAAAACATAACCTGCTAATTTCGAATTTGACATAGACTTACAGTTTTGCCAATTTCAAATAAAATTTTAGATTGCATTATGGGAAATTCAAAGCATACTAGATGTAATCCTTTTTAAGACACCCGGTATAATAGAAGTATGAAGTTGTTTAAATTTATGTTTAAATTGAAACGTTGAACAGTTCTTATAACCGAATACGTTATAATTAATTATGTCGCAGATGTAACATTGGTTAAGTGTTGGTTTTTATGTTAATTTTCAAATAAAATTTTTACATGAGAGCCGGTGACAGTTATACAATGGTTCAGGTTTTGTATATGTGCATTTCATTAAGGTAATAGGCCAAGAACCAAGCAACGGGTTTGCTTACAGTATTTTTAACAAACGTGTAACTATTACAGAGCGTCCCTGTGAATATACTGAGAAGGGAACTCAACGTCTGGCAAGCCTGTGGTCGTGGTTTTAGCCCCATTGCGTCCTCGAAGGGTTAAAGAAATAATAAAATAAGTTTAATAACAAGTCTGGTGCTTTGCCATGTTAAAGGTATCATACATTATGTAAGTAATAAAAATGACAGACGCGCTCTTGGGTGGTAAGTTTACTCCAGATTAGCATAATGTTTTATAATATACTTAACCATTTACAGTAAAATAATAAATCTGGGCTTTACATGGTATCATCATAACACCTTCAGTATGCTATATTTAAAAGCTAGACCAAAATTGTGATGAAAAAAGAGCGACAGATCATAAAACAGGTAGTTACGTGCACCTGCTTATCAAGAACACGACGCCACGCTGATAAGGCACATCCCAGCTCATCGTTATCTCTTTGCCACATTGCGAATTATGTAAAACGTCAGATTCATTCTTTGCTTGTTTGCAACAGAGTTAAGACGGTTTTTGCTTTTACCTGTAATTACGAAATAAAGTTTACTTTTAAAAAGCTGTTTTTCCGATTTAATCATTTAACTGGCGCAGTCGGTAGGATAGTGCGCGGTTGTGGAAAATCTCTTTCGCATCGTGTCGGAAAATTAGAGACTTTTCGCGACTTTGCAGTTTCAACCCCTCAGCGTAGATCCTGAACCATTCCTTCGAGGACATCGGGAACAGCATCTCTGTGAGCAGCAAAGGATCGGAAAAGGAACACGAAGGTCTACATACCAAGTAGGTGCCAAATTCCTTTTTGCCTTTCCCAGACCCTCTGTTTAAGGACTTTGGGAAAGATAGGGTAGTGTGCAGTCTATTGCAGACCATTTAGTATTTAAGAGGATATTTTTGAATAAAACATTCGATTAATATTTAACAAATAAGAAGTAATTATAATTATTATCTATAAAATATTCTTTATGATTGAAATTGACGAGCTGTTGGATCAGTTAAATAACCTTACGTTTCAAGAAAATCCAACAAGTTCTGACATTGTTCAAATTGAGGCAGGTTATTCTAATAGTGAGAATAATACAGCATTAAATATGACGAATACTAATGAAACTAATCAACCAAACCAACCGGCTCAAGTGAACTAGAATCTTTTTAAGTCTAAAATAGAAATTATTAAACCTTTTGATGGCGACAGTGATACTTTGAATAAATTTATTACTCGCTGCGAAAGTTTAATTACAAGTTATAGTAAATTTAAAGACCCAGAGCTTGATCAACACATTTTCGAATGCATCCAAGAAAAGTTAATTGGTAGGGCAGAAGCGATGGTATGTAATAGAGTAGAATTGAATACCTGGTCGAGTTTAAAAGAGGCTTTAGTGCAGTGTTTTTCGGACCGTAGGGATTTGAATTGCTTAGTGCAGGAATTAACCAGAAATAGGCCGTATAAAGGTGAACATTTACTAAATTTCGGTAGCCGTCTCCAATTACTATGAAGCAACGTTGCACAAAGAACAAGCAACGATGTTAAACTTAGTGAATCAGAAAAATTATGCCGAATCAATCATTAAGATAAAATTGCACTTGATACGTTTATTGCAGGTTGCACTGGTATTTTAAAAAATAACATGCATTTAAAAAAGCCAGCTTCTTTAGAAGATGCCATGGCATACGTTAATGAATTTGAGAATTTTGAAAGACTTCACGGTAGTTTAAGCGATAACAGTAAACAAAACTTCAAAATTAATTTTGGCAGTAATAGAAATGTGTACCCAACGAACATTCAAAACAATGCTTCATACTCTCAACCGAATGGGTTTCAATCGCACTTTAATGTCCCTCAAAATTTGCAAAACCAAAATTTCTCAGTAAAGCCAGTATGGACCAATCAGCCTATAAATATTCAACCCAAACAACAACCTCCAAGAAGATATCCCACTAATCGGGAAGTTTTTGGTCCACCTCGTAATGTGTTTAGACCAAACCAAATTCCAACAAACCAATTGCCTAAACCGGAGCCCATGTCAACGACATCGAGACATCCAACAACGTTTTCGAAAAGACCCCCTACGCAACAATTTAATAAACCGCAGTTTTTTAATCAAAACTCTCAAAATAATTTTCAAAATTTCCATAGACACCCTAACCAACAAAGACCAAACTTTGTTTTCGAAGAATTACACTCAAATGACTGCGATAGCGAGAATGTAGATTCTTGCAATGTTTTTGACTCAGAAACTTTTAATTCTGAGACAGAAAATTACCCTTTAGAGGATCAGTACCAAATTTGCGAAAACGATTACAATAATGTACAATACTACGGAACTAACATTGAATCGGATGCCAATGGAACTGAAAATTTTCTCTTGGACTGCCGAACACAAAAAACAAACCTAGCAGAATTAAATATCTCCTCCCATAATGCGTTACCTTACGTAGAAATTGAAAACCCAAAATTAAAATTATTGATTGATACAGGTAGTTCTAGATCATCTATTAAACCATCTGTAGTAGAATATTTTTATCCGCAAACAATTTATCACGCTAATACCGTAATAAAAACAGCTATTGGGAGCAAAAATGTTAGATATCAGGCAATGATACCAGCATTTTCGGAATTCCAAAGCGACCACGAAATTGATTTCATTTTATTTGATTTTCACGATTACTTCGACGGAGTAATAGGCTTAGAAGATCTTATTCGAATGAATCTTAATATTGGTTTAGTTAACAAAAAATTAATAGGGCCGCAGGTGCAAATTCCGTTTAAATTTCGACAACCAGTTGATGTTAATTTTTCGTTTTCGGTAAATCCTGAGGAGAAATTGATTAAGAACCTCCCGGTTACTGTGCATAATGGAGAAATTTTAGTTAACGAACGCAATATTGATAAACTTTTCAATCCACCAGATTTTGATTTTAACCCTTTAGAAACCTCTTCTATTGACAATACTCGAGGAGATATTGATCAAGTAATTCAAGAAGCACTAAACGAAAATCAAGCAATTCCATACTTGAATAATGATACTATTTCCGAAATACTGGAATCATTAGGTGAAAATCATCCAAAAGTTAACGTAATTTCTGGTATCCAAATTAAACCCCCTGTAACAACACAGCAAAACGACGAAACTGATCTAGAAACAGTACATACCTATCAAGAAAACCCTATTTGTACTATACCCATAACAGAACGGTCTTTAAACACATATAAAAATCAATTGTTTATAACAAACGGCGACATCGATTCAGTACAATGTCGAAAAAAGGTAATTTTTGAAAATTCAAGGTTCTACATAACGTTGCCGAAAATTAACTTCAAATATCACGTTATGCAACTTCTTAAAGAGTACAAAGATCCTAAGCAAATATATGCCGCTTACTTTCAGCATTCCTCATTACCCAAAATTTTTGCTCTAACCGTCCAAGAAATATTTAAAAACTCGTCTTTTAAGCTTATTCACTGTACTAAATTTCTTACAGACGTAGAAACGTTAGAAGAACAAAAACAAAAACTTGAATACTATCATATTAGCAAATCCTGTCATAGAGGAATAAACGAAATGAAAATGTCATTAACTTCGAGATATTATTGGCCGAAAATGGCACAAGATATCGAATATTATATTAACAACTGTGAAACATGTTTAAAAAACAAATACGATCGAAATCCTCCAGTAATTAAATTCAATCTTACTCCAACAACTTCAAAACCCTTCGAACACATTCATGTAGACACATTTAAAATAGCTAACGAAAGTTATTTGACTATTATTGACGCATTTTCACGCTACGGTCAAGCGTACCAATTGGATTCTGTCACAGGCATAGCAGTAGTGGAAAATCTTTTAAATTTTATCTCACACCACGGTTTACCTCAAAAAATAACGACTGACTGTGGTACCGAATTTAAGAATCAAGATCTAGAAAATTTCTGTAAATTGCATCGTATAGAACTCCACTACACAACTCCAAAAAACAGTAATTCAAACTCCCCAGTGTAGCGATTTCATTCCACTCTAATTGAACATTTTCGTTGTTTAAACGAAGATCACAAAAATTTCAATTTAAACCAGCTTATGAAGCGAGCTATATTAGGTTACAATAATGCAATTCACAGTGTCACAAAATTCACCCCGTTCGAAGTTATAAAAGGTCACATCAATAATACCAATCCCTTTGATTTAAATGATCATGTTATTGTATCAGACTACATTCAGGACCATAAAGAAACATCCAACAAATTATATGAAAAAATCAAAGACGCTAATGAAAATGCCAAAGAAAATATTATTTCCAAACACAATGAAAATCGAAATGCTCCTCCAAATTTCGCAAATCAAAAATTTGCATATTTGAAAACAAAATTTCGAGATAAAAAGTTACCAAAATTTAAAAAGGCTAAAATACTAGAAGAACTGACATTAAATTAATCACGGACAAAGGAACATACCATAAAAATATTGCTAGGAAACCTAAAATTAATTCCTTGTTACAGGAACCTAAGCGAAATGAGGCTACTAACCTTATTCCTGGTACTTCAAATATTACGAGTACGTAGTATAGATGAGGATATTAAAATCAAAACAATTGACAACCCTATACTTCCTATACAGTTAGGAAATGCTAGAATAGTTTATAGTAAGCATACATTTTTACATTACTTAGATTTAAACGTAATTATTAAACAGTTAAATAACTTAAAGAAACAATTTTTCGTAGTTAGAGATAGTATAAGCAAAGTAAATATTACAAACCCTATATCCTATCACGGCTTAGCCGAAGGAATGCTACTCAGATCAGAATATTTAATTCAAACAATTCAACAAAAAATCGAAAATCTGCACCCTCATATTCGAAATAAAAGAGGCGCAATTAATGGCATAGGCAAAATTAATAAGTGGCTTTTTGGCAATCTTGATGCAGACGACGAAAAACGTTATGATCACGCTATTAATGTACTAGAACAAAATCAGAAGGACTTAACGCATGAAATAAATTTACAAATTTCTTTATCCAAAAAACTAATTGCCAACTACAATAAAACAATAATAATATTAAATAAAAACCAAGAAAAACTTGAAAATGACTTAAAAACTTTCCAGGCAGCAGTTCAGAATACTATTAATGACCTCAGTACTTACATTTCTTTTCAAGGCACAATCTCTCAATTGAATTTAGACTGTCAAATTTTAATAACTTTCATAGACAATATAGAAAATGCTATAGTATTCTCGAAATTGAATACCCTGCATAACTCAATAATATCAAGTTATGAACTCCGAGAGATGCTCAATTACTTAGAAAAAATATACAGTAAAACAGAAATTCCGAAATTCAAAAATCTCCTCACATACTACCAATTTTTGGGAACGCAAGTAACTTTTGTAAACTCTAAATTAGTTTTTGCTATACACGTCCCTATAATAAGAACCGAAGTCCTGGACTTTTACCGTCTTTATCCAATTATCCAAACCCACCAAATTATTATTCCAAAACACCGATATTTGGCACTGAAAAACTCCAAAGCCCAGTTCGAGAAAGAAGAATGCCCGGTACTGGAAGAAACATTTTATTGCACCCTTAGGCTTCTCGAAGGCAATCCAGCGAAAAACTGTCACGCCCTCGAAATATTTATAGAAGAGTCCATCATCAAGCAAGTCACCCAAGAAGAAGTGTTGATAATTCCTGCAAATCAAGAAAGGCTGTTTTCCAAATGCAAATCGGACCAATATTTAGAAATAAATCTTCCATCTCTAACAAAGATTCCCAAATTGTGCGAAATCCAAGTGGACGGCAAGAAATTTATAAATGACGTTAAATTGCAACAAGGCAAACCGCTCATTTTACCGAAGTTTGGCATAGGACACTTTGAAATTTTGAAGCAACACAAGACTTCAAATTTTACAAAACTGGACATAGAAGAAATTTACCAAATTAGTGAAATCGCAAGACAACTAACACCAATCAAACAGATCGTTCATCCGGCAAACACAACCCCAATTATTAGCACCCTGATTGGTCTACTAATTCTCGCAATCATTGTGCTGTTTATGTTAACGTTGAGAAAACAATGCAAGAAATCATTGGAAAGTCCAAAGGCAGTCGAAAAGGAAAATCAAAATGAAGCTGAAGAAGTGGAAATGGGCCAGAATCCAAAAAACAACTCCGTTATTTTTTCATCTTAAGGTGGGAAGAGTTACGTGCACCTGCTTATCAAGAACACGACGGCGACGCCACGCTGATAAGGCACATCCCAGCTCATCGTTATCTCTTTGCCACATTGCGAATTATGTAAAACGTTAGATTCATTCTTTGCTTGTTTGTAACAGAGTTAAGACGGTTTTTGCTTTTACCTGTAATTACGAAATAAAGTTTATTTTTAAAAAGCTGTTTTTCCGATTTAATCATTTAACTAGGTTCCACATAAGTGCAAGAGAGATAGCATTATGCAAACATACGAAAGAGCGGATGGGGAATCGATGCGTATTATTTATAAATATTTTGCAAAATGATTATGAAAGTCCTCTTTTTGTAACGAAAAATCGTGAAGACAGTACCACTTTTTTTTAAATCACAATCGTGAAAAAAGTTAATTTTTTTAACTATTTTATTAAAACTGTAAATTGTCAATTTGACAGTTGGAAAGTCCTTTTGAACTAAATTTCGAGTTACAAGAGATCACTATGCAAAAAAAAGTAGGTGTACAACACATTTTGAAAGTCCTCTTTTTCATTCATGAAGAAAAGTATGACCTTCAAAACTAGTTGTGCAATAGTTATTTAACAAACAGGTATGTTAATGAGAGCGATTAATAATCGAGATATTTTAACGCAGAAGCAATAGCGAGCGCGTTAATTGCAGAGATTATTAATCGCCGATTAATATAGGAGTTAGTTACAATATTTTTCCGTTGATCGTATATTATTAATTTGAAGAAAATCAAATTTTATTCCATAAAAAGAATTTGACACTTAAAGTTTTGACATTAATGGTACCGGGTGAACATAAATGGTTGTGATTTTTTTTAAGTCGACATTGTTTATGTTGGTAGCACTGTAAGTCTATGTCAAATTCGAGGTTAGCAGGTTAGCTTTTGCGTCAGTTTTGACACACAGATTTGTAAAAATCGTTCAATAATACAAAATTATTTATTAATAAGGGTCATTAATAGACGATTCTCTATACATTAATGAAACCCATAAATAAACGATCAACGGAAAATTACTATTTCGCAACTGTTCTAATTCCTTTCAATGATTTTTGAATATTTTATTTTGTAACATTGAAGTTTTTCAAGGTACTATGTCCATGTAAAATTATTGACCATGTTTAAATACTCGCTGAAAATACATTTTCAAAATTATAACTTCTGTTTTCTTTCAACTTCCTCAGTAAATTATGATCCATAATCGACTCATCATCGAATCATGTCGTTTTCCGTGGTGTTAGGATTATATGGTGTGCTCGCGCGCATATGTATTGCTATCCTTGTCGCACACTGTGACGTCAGCTTGGGAGCAGATTTGCCACACTACATTGGTAAAATTCTCGTAATTAATCTATGTAGCTCTTATTATTAAAGTTGCAGAATACATGCAAATACGAAAATTGAGAAAAATTTTATAGTTAATAAAACTGCGTTATTAAATTTATTAACACAGGTTTTCTTAATAAAATTCGTAATGAGAAAATTATGTCGCAAACTTTTTAATTGTTGACATAGTAAATACAACAAGACTTATGGTTGGAAGTAGTTACATTCGAAAATTAAAATAGAAAAAATAATGCAAGTATTTATTTTACACATTTATAGCTGTTCAACAAATACCAAAGCAATAAGCAAGTCTGTTGTATTTCTATTGTCCACCTATTTTTTTACATTCGTCTGCTTAGACAATTTCGTCTGCAATTTTCGTTTACAGTTTGAAAAACTTATCTTTTTGTTTAGATGCCTTAATCTTATAATCTAGTTCGCGCCATACAATGAATACGGGAACATATTTAAGTAATTGAGGTCATTGACAACCGCATCAACCAATTTTTTTAAAACTAACGACTCTTTTGACAATAATTTACCATGTAAACGTCTAAAGTGTGTGTCTAGAATTCGAGCTAATTGCATTAATTGTCTTAACTTAACTCTGTAGGTGAATGTCAGATTGCAATTTGTTTATGAACACATCTGTCACTGTGACAGATAAAAATTTACACTGCATTAAGTTTACTTGCATCAAGCAATAAGGAAACTAAGATGGCATGTACACAACAACGAGTGTAATAATCATAACGGTCAATAAAAATTGTTTTTGTTAAGTGTTTATATTTTTAGGAAAATAATTGAGGTCAAGATGTAATTTAGTTCTCTCTGACTTGGTAGTTTATTTGCATCAATGGGTATATTTCAAGTTACGGCAAACTGCGAATGAGTTTTTTTTTGAAACATACGATATAATCTTCGAGCAGTGTACTATCTTTATGAATATTTAAATCATCATTCACATCCTTGTTTTCTAATTCTGAAGATTCAATGGTATTTGCAAAAAACTGTGGTTAAACAAGACTCGGTATTTTCTTCGGTATTTTTGTTCATTGTAAATATAAAAAAATGAATGTCGTCCCAGTACGTACGAGCACTGAGAGTTCTGTACTTGATATGAAGTGGATTCGAGTGATTATTGGTGGCATCCATACCTCGAATGTAGGAAAAAGAGTTTTCCACTACATTCTGATTGAGTTTGTATGTTATTAAATAATCGATGTTATACTTATCGCGGCGGTAAAAAAAAATAAATGTGTTAAGAGCGGTTGCTTAAAATAATACCCTTATGAAAAGGTAAAGAAGACTTGTGTTTTCCAACAATCATTTTATTTATTAACTATTTTTGCTTAATAACCCGTTCGCAAACGACGCTTTTCTGTATTCCGGACAGTTAGTAATAAAGGCGGATGTTACGGCTTGCTCCCAAGCTGACGTCATGCGCGGAACTGACCAAAATTGAACCGCTACGTAGCACACCATATAATCCTAACACCACGGTCGTTTTCTATTTTTAAGGAAGTTTGAAATAACATGAAAACAATATATTTAATAAACAGCTGCGAGTACAGCAGGGTTTTCTTATGTAAATGTTTGGTTTTCCAATATAATTTTTAATTTTATTTAAGAAAAGGATTTTCATGTGAAAAGTGACCAATAAAGAAAATGAACAAAGAAAGTATTGACGAGGAGACTTTTTATTTTAAACACATAAAGAAGTCAAATAAAATCTTATTATGTAGCTTCAACCACTAACGTAACCGAATTCTGGTTCATCTTCCTCCGAATCTTCCACGTTTTCCTCTTCTTCATTTTCTGCCATGTCCTCTGAAACAACAATAACAAATTGTTGGAGCCACGTTGTCAATATATTACAGTGCAGATTGAATAACAAATATATACCTAATTTATTTTGAAAATGTTGAATGGCATCACTGACCAACGACTGTAATTGCTGTCCCTCGAACTACACGAACTGCAATTTAGCATCGCTTTCTGTCCATCCATTTTCTTCAGGAAGTAAAGAAGTGGATTTTTTTAAATAAGCATCTCCAGACTGACGTCATATAAAAATGGAGGAATAATAATTCAAATTGACAAGGTTGTAGACTTGTGGTATCATACCTTCTGAATTTCTTATCACAGAACTCATGAACACTTTTAGCCCAGTTGCCTATTGTTGCGTGAAATCCTGGCAGGCTGCTCGATAGAGATGGTCCTAGGGTTGCATATAATTGTGTCACATCTATACGTCGTGATAGTTCTCAACACCAATTTCCATCCAAAATGTATGGAATCATGCCTCAAACGTGTCATCTTACCCAGTATGATAACTAAAACGGGAGTATTTGAAGATCTAATAACAATATTGGCATCGTAATGGATATTGCAAATGTGGTGGACAATTTTAGTGTCAGCTTTTTCATGGTTTTCACATGATAAGGTTTCGTTTATGCTGGTAACTACTACTGCGTCCTCCATTTCCAAAGAATGGCATTTTTTAAAGCTCAAATGAATAACGTTATTGCCACTGAATTGCGCCATTTCATTGGTTCCCCAATGCATGATAAAAAATACACCAAAGCTTCTTTAAATTTACTATTTCTCAGCTTGTTTATAAGTCCAATGGCTTTCTTACATTTCAAAAATATCCAAGCAGTTTTTAATATTGTAAGAAACTGTTTTCAGGGATTATTTAAACAGTGTAGATGATTTGAAAATGTAATAGGAGAAATACACGAAACGTTTAAATAAGAAAATCCTTAAGTGCCCGCATCCGTTTATTAAATATTTTGTTTTTACGTTATTTCAAAATTCCTTAAAAATAGAAACCGGAATTATAAAGTTAATTATCGATCATAATTTACTGACGAAAAAGAAAGCAAAAAATCTGGTGTGATACACTCACACAACTTCCTTTTACAGTGATCTTATAATTAGTCAAAAATTTAATTTTTAATTTTTAAGCATTTGTCAAAAATTTTCAAAAATTACGAATTCTACAAAAACGGTACAAAATAGAGCGTTAGTTGAAGAGAAAAATTTTCTCTTAAATCTTAAGCAGAATTCAAAAATGTAATAATATACCGGGTGTTCCATTAAAATCGGGGTTAATAAAAAAAATAGAAAAAAAACAAAATAAACCCACTTTAGAAGTTTTCAACTGGAAAATCACCTATCTCACGTCAATGCACATTAAAAATGTAATAAAAATGTAAAGTTTGAAAAAAATCGTTAGAGCCGTTTTTGAAAAAATCGAAAAAAACTGAAAAATCACAAGAGTAAACACCTACTGCCGGTTATGCGATTTTCTTCAAAAGCTTGCTGTCTCATCTACATAGTACACAAAACTTATATATGAAGTTTCAACGCCATACCTCTTTTCGTTTTTGAGATATTCTGTTCACAGACAGACAGACAGACACACAGACACACAGACAGACAGATACACAGACCAATGAAAAAAAATATGTTTTTTGGGATCAGGGGACTCTAAAACGTGAAGATCTGTTGAAAACTCAATTTCGAATTTTTGGGGTGAATCCAATACTTCCTTTATCGTAAAAGGAAGTAAAAAGAAGTTATAATTTTAAAAATGTATTTTCAGCCTATATTTAAACAGTGTCAACCATTTTACATGGATATATCTTGAAAAACTTCAATGTTACAAACTAAAATATTCAAAAATCATTAAAAGTTATTACAACAGCTGAAAAAACTGAATAAATTATGCGCATCAACGATGGTTCCCCATACGCGCTCTTGTATCCGGCACCCGCTCGCACTCACGAGTTTGAATAATGCTATCTCTCTCTCTCGCACTTGTGTGAAACTTCTTTTATGATCTGTTGCACTTTTTCCACCACAATTTTTGTCTGGATCTTAAAATATAGCATACTAGCAAGATGCCCGTTCTTCGTACGGACTACAAATGTTTGTTTTTTCTTCTAAATCTCAAATGCATTCTAGAGTGTCCCCCTCCTCCATCACTCAATACGCTAAACAGTTTACCACTTTTCGCCTCTTAGGGGTGAAATTTCTAAAAAAAATCAGCCCGTTTTATACTGAAATGAACCCACAGCGAAAAATAATTTTAACTTCCTACTTCTATTCAGTTTTCCCTTTTTACCGGTTTAGCGGTGAAATTTAAAAAACCCTTAAAAACCTTTTCTAAAGATTTAAAAATACATCTATATGCCAAAAAAGAATGATCTAACTCAACAAACACAGGAGATACAAAGGGTTCTATAATTCACCCCGAATTCAAATTCGCACCAATGAAATGTGGTTTTAGACATTTGCATTGGATAGCTACTCATGCAAACACCAAGTCGATATCTTACCGGGCCTAAGAGATATTGGGAATTCGTGAAAACATAGTTTATCCCTTTTTACCCCTTTAGGGGTACATTTTTCAAAATCACTTAAACCATTTTTTAGATACTTTAAAAATATATCTATATACCAAAAAAGACTGTTCTAACTCAATAAACATAGGAGTAACGAAGGGTCTTTAGTTCACCCCCTACCCTTTTTCAGTTTTTTCTTCTTTTACCTCTTTAGGGTAAAAATTTTCAAAATCCCTTACACCGCTTTCTAAATATTTTAAGAATACATTTATATGCCAAACACAGAATGCTCTAGCTCAATAAACATAGAAGATACGAAGGGTTCTTTAATTCAGCCCCAATCCAGACTTGCACCTTTAGGGGTTGATTAGGACAAAATCCTAAAATATGTTTTTAGGTATTTGCATTAATAATCTTTGCAAGTAGACACCAAGTCGCTATCTCATCGGGTCTAAGAGATATTGAGGAACTCGTGAAAACACATTTTACCCCTTTTCACCCCCTTAGGGGTCAAATTTCAAAATATCCTTTTTAACCCATTTTATTGTGAAATGGAACTCACGGCGAAAAAATTTATAAATTTAACCCCCCCCCTTTCCAGTTTTTCCTCCTTTTACCCCTTTAAGGTTAATATTTTCAAATTCCCTTACATCCCTTTCTAAATATTTTAAAAATCAATCTATGTGCCAAAAAAGAATGTTCTAACTCAATAAACATAGGAAATACTTGGGGTTCTTTAATTTACCCCCAATCCACATTTGCACCTTTGGGGGTTGATTAGGGCAAAATCCTAAAATACGTTTCTAGGTATTTTCATTGATAATCTTTTCAAGCAAACACCAAGTCGATATCTTATCGGTTCTAAGAGATATTGAGGAATTCGTAAAAACACGTTTTACCCCTTTTCACCCCCTTAGGGGTCGAATTTCAAAAAATCTCTTCTTAGCACTACCTTACGTAACAAATCGAACCTTCCACCCAAATTTCAAGTTTCTAGTGCCAGTGGTTTCGGCTCTGCGTTGATTAGTCAGGGTTGTGACTTTCCTTTATATATGTATAGATTGAAGGTGTTTGATAATACCATGTATAAGAATAATACGTTTTTTAACAATTATTTTTGAACATGCAGTATCATTACAATAAGAACCTATTGTCTGGACTTTAATATAATATGAATCGTATAATCTAGGTTTAGTATCGTATACGTACATTTCAGAAATCTACAGTTTTAATATTTTTCTTGAGAGGTTTTGAAGTCCCAAGAATTGGTAGTAACTGAATCTGTCCGTGTAGCTCCTATGTTTGCTAGAATTGGTCTGAGTAACTTATAAGGGATTATTATAGAAGTTTTCTCTCTGTGATCCATACAAATGGAAAACTTCGATGAGGCTAGTGGTTCAAGAAGTAGCGTAGTTATAATTTTAGATGAATTGCATTGTCCAGATAAATACTGAAGTATATTTAAAATTAGATCAACTAACTGATTTATTAAAGCTGTAAATCGTCTAGTAGGGTATTTCAACGCTCCCTTTTTTTGTAAACGTATAAGAGCTAACAATGGATTTGAGGAAGAAGTGGTTAAACGAGATTGTAAGCAAATATTACAGTTAACTCTTTCTTCAACTGTTCCTGCTACATATCCACTCAAAATAGCCACTGAAGCAGCATCAATTCCATATTCGAGGTGTGTGGACACATTTTTAAGGTCATCTATTGCTTCTTTAGTATTTTCAGCTGCGATTACATGTGCTTTACCCAGAAAGGATATTAGTCGCCGACTTATGACCTTTTTGCAAGAAATTCGTTTTTCCCTGCGTGCGTCGCGTCGGTCATTATGGCTTTTAGTTTGTATTCGGTGATTCTTGCTGATAGCAGTTGTTGTGGATCTTCGAGTGTATTGTAATAGTGTCAGTGTCTACCTTGAGTTAAAAATGAGTGATATTCCTAGAAAAAGTGTTAGGGGAAATACATATCCCAAAGAAGCAAGATTGTGTATGAGAGAACATATCATTATTCTGGTCGTGAAGTATATTACCTGGTTAACAACTTAAATATTGAAAACATGCACCAGCTCTTTAAAACTGGATATTCTGCATTCCAAAATATATCCTATGCTGCCTACTATAAATTTTTCGTATAAAATGTCAAACTGTCTTTCAGGAGACTACAGGTTGATGTCTGTGCGGTTTGCAAAACATACAGAATTAAAATAAATGAAGTAAATTGAAACGAAACTGCCAAGCGGCGGGTAGCTGTTGCAGAGTCTATAGTCCATAGGAGAAGAAACAAACATTTTTACTCAAAAGTTTCTAATGAGGTGGAATTGAAAAAGCAAGAACTTCACGTACTTTCTCTTTGTTTTGATTACATGCAGAACACCCAACTTCCAGTTACGCCAGTACGAGATGTTTTTTTATTGCAATTGCTCTACTAAATTTATTTGACATCAGTTGGTGATGTCTTTATCCTTCCACACCACCAAGCGAGCAAGCATGTAAAATAAAGTGGCATATTCATATCATGTACAGAATTCTTATCCAAATTGCAATAAACATTAATATTGAATGCTTTTCTTATAAATTATTTCTCATTTTCGTTTCCCTCGTCAATTGTCAAATTATTTAAATTTTTCATCCTTAATTTAAACAGAGATCCGGCAACAATGTATCTATTCAGAAAATATAACCTTAAACTGAAAACAACCTAACCTAACACAAAAAGTGTCAATTTCCATTAGGGAGTTTAGTTGCCACAGAGGTACTGCCAACAAAATTACTAGGTGGTCATAGCCTCACCTGACCCAAAAAGATCGTGAACGACATATAATGCTCAGCTTTGTTATTTTATTGTAAGTGGTTAAGTTTATTATTCAACTTTATGCGAATCTAGAGTAAACTTACCACTCGCGATAACGTCTGTCAATTTTTTTACTTACATAATGTATGACTACCTTTAATAGAGCAAAGCACCAGACTTGTTATTATACTTTTTTAAATTTCTTTTCCACTCTTCAAGGACACAAGGGGGCTAAAACCACCACGGCAGGCTTCAGTATATTCAAAGGGACGTTCCACAACAGTTACAAATACTGTAAGAAATCTGTTGCTGGCTCTTGGACTATAATGTAAAATAATAATCTACATACGCTTCCATTTTGAAAGCAGAGCTTGATTTTATTTTCGTTTGCTCATATAATACATAGTTACTATCCTGGTCACGCTAGAAAGCGGTTGTGCGAAGTTCGACGTGTTATCACCAGTGCAAGCGCTTGACCTCTAAACCGTAGCAGATAGGACGATTGTTAAGTATTAAATATTGTGCATAAATCAAAGACATTGTCAATTACGTTTGCAAATTCTGCTTAGCAGATAATGCCAAATAACAATACGAATATGTATTATTCGCAACAACAATTTCTATATAATCAGCAACTCATCGTTTACACAAAATACCAGCTACATGCCCGCACCACAAAACAAAAATGTTGTAGCAGCTCCTCCTAGCTACCAATACGTACCTACATGTGTACCAGTTCCTAATCAAAGTCAAACTTTAAATCCTCAAGTAACTGAAACTAGAGAGTCAATAAACATAGACGAAAGTGAAGAAGAAGACAGAAAACCCGAACAAATGGCAACAAGCCAAAAAAACGCAAACGATTAATTCATGATACCAATCACGAAAAACACAACCCCCAAACCAATAATAATAGGTTTAATCTATCAGCTAACAAAAACCCTGATAATGAAACACCAAGTACAAGCAACATCGAGCAAAAAATAACGAAACTTCCCCCCATCTTCATATACGACGTCACTGAATATAAAGGAATTATTGAAAGCTTGACCAAGATACTGGAACAAGAACAATACAACACTAAAGCATTAGCAAATAATATAATTAAAGTTTATACCCATACCCCCGATTCCTACAGAAAGCGAGTTACACATATTAAAACTAAAAAATCGTCCATCATACATACCAATTAAAAGACATCGAATCGTGAATCGTTATAAGAAATATACACCATACTGTGGATATTGAAGAATTAATGAAGGAATTAGCTACTCTAGGCCACAAAGTGCGCAACATTATCAACATTAGACATAGAGCCACAAAAACACCCTTACCCATGTTTTTTGTTGACTTGGAACCTGCTGAGAATAATAAAAACATATATGGATTAAAACACTTACAAAACTATCTAATAACTATTGAACCTCCACGAAAGAAAAATACAATTATGCAATGTATACGATGCCAAGCGTACGGATACAGCAAAAGCTACTGTATGAGGCCCTACCTGTGTGTTAAATGTGGTGGCAATCACAATACTATACACTGCAAGAAGATAAAAAACAACCCTGCCAAATGCGCGTTATGCCAGGGCCCACATCCAGCCAATTATAAAGGCTGTCAGGTGTATCAACAATTACAAATTAATAAACGAAAACCCGTAGCTACGCAAAGAACTCAAAATATGAGTGTATCAAATGCTATCCCACCAATTACTTCAACAGGAGCTCCAAATACTTATACAGCAAATCCAAATAGCAGAAGCTACGCAAATGGTTTAACAGATCAAACGCAAGGGAACAACAATAATGGCATCACTCTATCCTAATTTCTAACCAAATTTGAAACAATGTTTACACAATTTATGGACCAGAATAGTATGATGTTAAATCTACTTAACGCGCTAATTAACAAATCCCAATAATGAATGCTCTTCGAATAGCAAGTTGAAACGCCAATGGGCTTGCCCGACGCCGCCTTGAAGTCGAGTTATTCCTCCATGAGCAGAAAATTGACATATTTTTGATCTCTGAAACGCACTTTACAGACAGCAGCTACTTTAACATACAAAAATACAAAACATATTATACAAATCATCCCGACGGCGCAGCTCACGCCGGCTCTGCAATAATCATTAGCGACAAAGTGCACCATCACGAATTGGAGCAGTTCAAAACAACTCATATTCAAGTTACAATTATCAAGACTAGCATCGGATCTATTGTGGTAGCAGCACTTTACTGCCCACCCAGACACCCCATTAAACAAAACCAGTATGAAACATTTTTTTAGGAAATTAGGCAACATGTTTATTGCCGGCGGGGATTTTAATGCTAAACATCCAGTATGGGGTTCCAGACTAACTACGCCAAAAGGAAGGGAACTGTACAAGACAATGTTAGCAAATAATTATAATCAGCTATCCACAGGTGACCCTACTTACTGGCCATCAGATATCAATAAAATACCTCTTGCTGTAGACTTTTTGTCACCAAACAATTATCATAAACTACTGCAAAGTGGACTCCTACTTCGACCTTCTTTCGGACCACTCAACTATAATAACCCCAATTAGCTCTTCTATTATTACCAAACAAAGAAAACCTTCACTCTATAACCGTCGTACAAACTGGGATATGTTCAGAGAGTACTTGATAGAGAATACAATTCATTAATCACGTGACCCTTTTTAAACCAATTGGAAGCATAAAAACCTTAGGATACGTGTGTACCACAGCGGTGATACAAACCAAAAATTCGTATCACCTTATTGTGGTCTGTTGTTACGCAAAAGTGTGCTTAGCAGGTTAGGTTTTTTTTTTTTTTTTTTTTAATTTATTTGAACCGGATCAGCACTTTCTTATGCTATACACAGTTGTTTTACAATAATTTACAATATGACTGTATATAAATAGCTTTGGAGGACTAAACCTCTGTAACTAATATGAATTACAGCGCTAAAATATCTAAGTTGTTTTATATAATACGTCAATCAACGGTAGTACTATTAGTCTGTTAAGTCTTGGGGCAATTTTCTTTTCAGTCTTACATGTATGTTTTTTTTTCCCAAGATTATAATGCACTGCACTTGGACACAGGTTAATGTTCACAAAAAATTTAGTTCTCACTTTGTTTATGTGTTCAAGGATGGTTGGTATGCCCAGTTCGTGGTGGAGTTGACTATTACGCACAAACCATGGGGAATTTGCTGCTATGCGTAAAATTTTATTCTGCATAACCTGTAGCTTGTTTAAGTTTGTTTTTGTTGTGTTACACCACACTGAGCACGCGTAAGTTAGAATTGGCCTCAAGATTGATTTATACATTAAAAGGGCACAGTCTAGGTGCAGGTGAGATTTTCGATTTAGCAGAGGATATAGAAGCATTAATCTTGCGTGACACTCGTTAAGTTTTTTATTAATGTGGTATCCCCATCCCAATCTGGTATCTAAGTATACACCAAGATATTTGACAGCGGAGTCTCTAGGATCCCATTGGAATTCTTTCTGATTTACATATATCTTGGGTAAATTTCCTATTTTTCTGAGTGTGAACACTTTTACTTGGCATTTTGTTACATTAATAAATATTTTCCATTTGCTAAGCCAACTATTGATGTTATTTAGCGCGTTTTGTTGTTCATTTACGGCAATTGCGAGATTTTCATTCTGTGTTGCAATTGCAGTGTCATCTGCAAACATCGCTAGTGTAGAGTTCATCATAACAGGTATATCATAGACGTATATGTTGAATAATATGGGACCTATAATGCTTCCCTGTGGAACGCCACAATTAATTGGTTTTATTTGGGAGACAGCTGAGTTAACTCTAACTGCGAACGTTCTTTTACTAATAATGATACAATGATCTTGGTAAGATAGTCTGGTATTTCAAGCTTGATCAATTTATATTGTAGGCCGGCTAACCAAACTTTGTCAAAGGCGTTCTGGAGGTCTATGAATGACACTATCGTGTATTGTTTGTCTTCAAATCCTTTCTCTATAAGTTCTGTCAATCGCAGTAGCTGTTGTGTCGTGGAATGATTTTTCCTAAATCCAAACTGATGGTTAGGTATAATATTTTGTTCCGTTAGCGTTGTTTCTAATCTCGAGTAAATTACTTTTTCCAGCAGTTTTGAGACTACCGATAGAAGGCTGATTGGTCGATAACTTTCAGGTTTGTGTTTGTTTCTTCCTGGCTTTAGAAATGGTAGTACGTAGGCATGCTTCCATATATTCGGAAAGTACCCCAATCTAAGACATGCATTAAATACATTTACAAGATAGACTACACCCTTTTTTGTAAGGTGTTTCAGAATGTTGTTTGTAATCAAGTCCGGCCCAGGTGACTTTTTTATTGACAGCTTTGCTATATAGGATTGTACTTCTCTTGGCGAGGTCGGGTAGATGTGGAGTGGGTATCGATAGTTATAGTTTTCAATAGTATCATTCACCTCTTGCGTAAAATCGTGGTTGTTGTTTATATCCGTAGTAAACACGTCTTCGAGATGGGATGCAATAACATTGGCTTTTTCCTCATCTGATGTATAGTTAATGTTATTTCTAGTTAAAGGATGTATTTGGTTAGGTTGTCTTAATATTCTTTTTGTTGCCTGCCACATAGTTGCGTCTCGTGGTTGTAGTTCTTCTATGTATTTATTATACATGAAATATCGGTGCTTGTCAAGTTCTGTTTTGACTTTGTGTGTGAGCTGATTCATTTGTGTTCTGAGATGAGGTTGACGTAGTCTTTGCCATTCTCTCCTGGCTCTGTTTTTCAGTTTTATTAATTTTAATATCTCTAGCGGCGGTTGTGTGTTGCTGGTGTTCTTTTTTCTTTTCCAGGGTGTTACTGCTGGTATAACGCTTGTTTTTATAGCTTCCGTATATTGGATTACTGCTCTATCCACGTCTTCCGTTGTTTGAATCTTAGTTGGAATATTAATGTTTTTATCTAATTCATGTTCAAAAACTTTCCAGTCAATTTTTCCATTTATTAGTTTAGGTAGGACTGGCGCGAGTTTTGCCGTACTAAAGAATGATATAATGATTGGTTGATGATCGGAGTCCAATTCTGTGAGAACTGTTTGAAATATAGGTTTTCTGAAATTCTTGTGTAGCACTATATCTAATATATCAGGCTGATGTTCGTGTCTATATGGATAATGCGTAGGTTCATTGGGAGCTGATATTTGTATGCCATGATCTACGATAATTTTGTTTAGTTTTACACCATTCGGGTTGTTTACTCTGCACCCCCAATCTGAATGCTTACAATTTAAATCGCCAATTAGTAATGTGGGTTCGTTGTCCTGAAAAATCTTTAAGATGTCTTCCTCCATGATTTTTTTATTAGGTTGTTTGTAGGCTGAGCACAGTTTTAGGTGCGTATTATTTTTCCAGTATTAATCTGATCGATATCCCTTCCAGATTTACTAGATTTTGGTTATTTAATGGATAATGGGTAAGTTGTCGTTTTACTATTATAGCGACTCCTCCAGAGGCAAAATTCGTTTCTCTATCTTGCCTGTAGACTTGATAACCTGCTACTTTAAATGGTTCAGAGTTGATTAGATGAGTCTCCGAGATAAATGCGATGTCTATGTTGTGTGTAGCTAAGAAAGCTAGAAAAGCTGGTCTGTTTGCCTTTAAGCCATTGGCGTTCCAGTTTAGTAATGTTATATTATTGATGATTCGTTGATTATTTGGATACATGTTGGAGTAATATTGGAATTAATGGTGTAATAATTGGTATAATTTTGTCAATATGTGGTAAGAGTAGCTCAAAAAGTTTATTTATTACTGTAGTAAGTAGATTTGTATTTTCTTGTGTGTCGGTTGATGAGTAGTGTTGTCAGTTCTTGGTAATCGTGGAAAAGCTTTATTGTAATCATGTTGCCTGTTGTTGTTTATCTTCTTCGTTATTTCCCGAAGAGGGTGTTCTGGTATTCCTTATCCGGTTCCAAGCTGTGGGTTGATTGTCCTGTTGTAAGCTACGGCTAATTTTTAGAAAATAACTACACCCCTTGTAGTTTGCTGGGTGTGTCCCTCCGCAGTTTACGCATTGAGGAGGTTGTTGCGAAGTTTTTGAGCAGTTCGTATACAAATGATTGCCAGTGCACTTGACGCACCGCGGTTGCGTTCGGCAGTAGTTCCGGGTATGTCCGTATTGTTGACAGTTTTTGCATTGAGGGATATCCTTGGCCTTCCTTCGTGGTTCTACTTCTACTATACAGTACAGTATTTTTGTTAGCTTAAAGATATCTTTGCTTACGTCTGTGTTTTCTAACTCGATCGCACACAGTGGTATCGGACGTTTATCTCTGTTGTAAAGCCGTACTACTTTTTTAATTGGGTATTTTAATCTTTCTAATTCGTTTTTTATTTCTTCATCAGTTAACGAAACTGGTATATTACGAATTATGGAATTATGGTTTTGCGTCAGTTTGTATCAAAACTGGTTAGCAGGTTAGATTTTGGGTCAGTTTTGAACAAACTGACGCAAAAACTAACCTGCTAATACAATAAATAAAATGTCTCATTAAAAACTGAAATGAAATTGACACTACATAGTCCAGAGAAATTAGACAAAATAAAAGCAAAACTTCGGAAAAATTCCCGGAAAGTTGGATTTAGGTATGAGCCTTGATATTGTGGTTCTAAACAAAATGTCAAAAGTCCTCATCGATCCGAGTGCCATTAAAAATTTTAAAGGGGGCAAAGGTCACCAAAAACGGTATTTCGTGAATATCTCGTTAATGGTCACTTTTACAGAAAAAAATATTGATTATCAAATTTGTAGCCTATGAAATTTCTAACAATAAAGATATCATAACTTTTATTCGTAAAAGTAACCGTTTTGAAGATAATTCAATTTACAGAGTTGAAACATGCACTCTTTTCCACACTACCTTCGAGGTAGAGTACAAGGTGCGTTTTTTTCATGTGGCGTCCCCAGTAGGCATATTCCACGTTTAGTTTTGTTTGAAAAATGTTTATTTAAAAAAAAATTATAGTGAACTTGTTCATTAATCAATTTTGGATTCAAAACAGGAGTTATTAATATTCATCTTCCGACTCTATTTCAATCGGTATGCTTTCCTCTTCATCATCGTTTTCTTCTTCTTCTTGTTCTTCTGCTGTCTTCTCTATTTCCATAGATCCAGTCAGGAAACGTGATGGATCTACATCTTCAGTGGAGTCGCAAGTATCGACGTCATTTATATCGGGTGTTACATTCAAGCAAAACTGACTGATTTTTTTTCGGATTTTGTTCACAACGTTGTTTATAGTGTAGTCATAGTGACGCTCTCCAAAGCACCCTACATTTATCAGTCTACCCAATCCTCTACCTTAAAATAATTCCAGGTTTCTTAAAATTTCTTAAATAATTTGTTATAAACGTTATTCGGAACAAAAGTATCTTTATGTGGCTCGGCTGTAATTAATTGCCTCGCAAGCTCGGTAGATAAACGGTCCAGCCACGCCAAATAAAGTATAATTTTTGCTCCTAATAACATAATATACTATTATGCTCCTACACGAATAGCAAGCTGATGTCCCTTGAGGTTTTATGACAACGGAGGGAAACTTTTCGGAGCACATTCCTTCTCTATCTAGACTACAGTGTACTATATATGTGTTTCTTTCTATTTTTATGGGCTCTGAAAGAAGGAAATTCTGAAATATTTCAAGTCGCAACTCCAATGAATATACATGTCACTGAGTAGTGCATCTATTCGTTACAACTGTGTTAATCGAATTATCACCAAAACGGTTACTTTTACGAATAAAAGTCATGATATCTTCATTGTTAGAAATTTCATAAGCTACAAATTTGATAATCAATATTGTTTCTGTAAAAGTGGCCCTTAACGAGATATTCACGAAATACCGTTTTTGGTGACCTTTGCCCCACCTTAAAATTTTTAGCGGCACTCGGATTGATGAGGACTTTTGACATTTTGTTTAGAACCACAATATCAATGCTCATACCAAAATTCAGCTTTCCGGGAATTTTTCCGAAGAGCAATGTCTAATTTCTCTGGACTATACAGTTGAAAATCTCACCCGTAACTTACAATATGCATCCTGGTACTTAACTCCATACAATCCCGAAAAAGAAAATTATTGATAATTATCCGCTTGCAATCGCTGAAAAAAGAAGAGCCAGAAGAATCTGGCATCAAACCAAGCATCCTACAGATAAAAATAAACTAAATAGGTTAATTAACTAGGGAGCTGACAAACTTACCAAAAGATTGGAAAAATGAAAAGTTCAACGATTATCTAAGTAATCTATCGCCGTCTCCACACAATAATTATGCCCTGTGGAGAGCAACGAAAAATCCAAAAAGCCCCAAAAAACTAATCCCTCCAATTCGGAAACCCGATGGCACGTGGGCAAGAACAGAGGAAGAGAAAGCGGAACCCTTTGCGGCACATTTCTCAAATATCTTCCAGCCACATCCTCCAACAGTAACACCACTTTACGCCTAATGAGATAAAGACGGAAATTAAAAATCTCAATGATAAAAAGACACCGGAATATGACCTCATCACAGCCAAACTGTTGAAAGAGCTGCATAAAAAATCATTAATGGCAATTACACAAATATTTAATGCAGTGATCAGGCTACAGTACTTCCCAATACAGTGGAAATTTAGCCAAATCATTTTAATACACAACCCAGGAAAACCTTCGCAAGAAGTTACTTCTTATAGACCGATAACACTGCCCCCAATATTATCAAAATTGCTGCAAAAGCTCATAATTAAAATACTAATGCCTGTAATAGACGAGCAAGCCATTATCCCTCAACATCAATTTGGGTTTAGACGCAAATACTCCACATTAGAACAAATCCACAGGGTAGTGAATGTGATTGAAAAGGACCTCGAAGAACACAGATACTGCGTGGCGGTGGTCTTAGACGTAAGCCAGGCTTTTGACCGAGTCTGGAACCCTGGCGTATTCAAAAGAAAGCCCCTGTTACCCCACCAATATTACCTTCTTATAAAATCATACTTAAATGATAGGTATTACCAAGTTAAATACGGAGACAGTCATTCTACCTTATATCCAATCAGCTCTGGGTTTCCCCAGGGAACCGTCTTGGGACCCACATTATATCAAATATTTACAACAGACTTACCATGCAACGAAGATGTAGTTACAGCTACATTCGCAGACGACACTGCCATACTAGCTTCGCATACAGATCCCACACAAGCAGCGGCAAATCTACAACGGTCACTTAATAACATGCAAAAGTGGTTACACAAGTAGCGCATAACAATCAACGACAGCAAATCGACAGCAATAACATTCACTACAAAGCGCGGTATTTCTCCACCAATCACACTAAATGCGCACGGATCCCAGAAAAACAAGAAGCTAAGTACCTCGGCATGCATTTAGATAAAAGACTCACATGGAAAACACACCTGACAAAAAAGAGGAAAGAGCTGGACATCAGGCTAAAAAACATGTATTGGCTCCTGGGCAGAAAATCTAAATTGTCGCTTAACAAAAAAGTGCTAGTGTACAAAGTACTATTAATACCAGTGTGGACATACGGTATACAATTCTGGGGGTGCGCGAAAACATCCAACATTGAAATTATACAAAGATTTCAAAGCAAGACTCTATGCAGTTTAACAAATGCGGAATGGTATGTCACCAATAAAACGCTACATGAAGACCTCAAGATCCCATGGATAAGAGACGAAATCAGAAGGTATGCCACCAATTATGCACACAGACTACAGGGTCATCCTAGTGCGCTAGTGACAAATCTTCTCGAAAACGGGAACAACACTCGACGCATAAATAGGCAAAACACATTAGACCTTACTAATTAGTGTGTACTATATACAGGGGGTCGCCACTGGACGACATCTCTTCTCATGTTATTTTAGCAGTATACCGGGTGACAATGAGACTAGGGCCATGTTTATATCTTCTTTATTTATGAATCGATTTGGATAAAATTTTATACCAATATACTAGACGTAATTTCTGATTGCCCGATAGATATAGTCAAAATGGTTCACTTCCTGTTTTACCGGAAATGATACCAATTTTGATTTTTTAAATGGAACACCCTGTATATTTTATGTTTTTCTGATTCTATGAGTCAAATTACATATAATCGTCTTGCCAAATTTCAATTTTTTTAAACAAAAAAATTATTTTTTTAATTTTTATTTTTAACCGTAGAAGGCCTTGACTTGGAGAAATTTTTCCTAATTGACTCTAGCAACTCTTAATAATAGCTATTTTACCAATAAGGTCAATAACAAACCTTTAATAAAAGAATATAATTTGCTAAACTCGTTTTTTAAGAAAAAGTCACTTTTTTTAAATGGCACCTACTAAGGGCCATCTTGCTATTAGATAGAAAATGTAATTACCAATCTAACGATATGCATCATGCACTACTTTATCTTTATCTGAAACTGAAAATTAATAAAAAAATAAAGTTTTTGTTTAAAAAAATTGAAATTTGGCAATACTATTATATGTAATTTGAGTCGTAGATGCAGAAAAATATAAAATATACAGGGTGTTCCATTTAAAAAAACAAAGTTAGTATCATTTCCGGTAAAACCGGAAGTCAACCATTTTTCCTATATCTATCAGCCAATCAGAAATTATGTCTAGTATCTTGGTATAAAATTTTTTCTACTCACTGTATAGAAAGTCGGCTTTTGCGACCTAGTTTTAGGAAACAAAACTGTCAATTTCCAACCAGAGGGAGCCAATTTTTATTTGCTCCCGGCGGGAGTTTTAAAATACATTTATTAGTAAAGACATGTTGTAACAACGATTTGTTTATATAAAATTTGAATATGCTTCACAGTACAAATTTGTTCTAACGTTTAAAATGAATAATTATTATAATTATACGTTTCTGTATTTAATTTTCGGTAAAATCTGATTTATTAAGCTTCTTCTTCTTCTTCCTCTTAATTTAGGCTGAGAGCCTGTTATTTCCACACATTGAATGCGGTTTTATAATCCATCTTAAGCCGCGGCCGGGGTAGGTGGCTAGTCTAACCCCTTGAATTAGGGAAGAATGCCCTCACAGGGGTCACGACCACCAAAGATGTTCGTATGATGGCCGGAGAGCGTTCGATGTTTCCAATGTACGGGTGTGGGGCTCGAACCCACTACCTGCCGACTGCTGGCGCAAGCACTCTACCAGCCGGCTACTCGCTCTCTAATTTATTAAGCTAATATTGCTAATTATTGTTTCTTTAAAACACAATTTCAAGTGTCAATTCTCTAGGTAGTACTTCCAGGTTATCATTACTATCTGATTCGGAATCTGATTCTCCTAGAGAAATAATGAAAGGAGGAACATTTTCAATCGAACACGTTCCCATATGTTTTGCCCAGTCTTCCGAAATTAGTTTTGCACAATGATTACAATAATTTTGCCACATGTCGGGGGTACATTTTGATAGAGCTTCACGCCATAAATTCGAAACCCTATCTTTAGATGAAGGCTGGGAATTTATGTGCTTATTATAGAAGCCTTTACATTGCCCCCAAGCCATTTCAATCGGGTTAAACTGACAATGGTACGGGGGCAACCTAAGAACTTCATAACCGTGCTCTATCAAAGTTTCGTCGGTCAGGTAACGTTTTTGTTTGTCTGCTAATAAAGGTTTCACTAATTCCCACAACCCCTTTTTTGTTAATTTCGATTCAAATTGCACCACTTGTTTAACCAGCCATTCCTGCATTTGCCCTTACTAGAAAATGTGGGTGGTTTGTCCAACTGCACCGAATGATATGGTGCATTGTCCATCACCACCACACATTTACCTTGCAGCTTGGTCAATGCAGGAATGAGCTGATTAACCACCCATTTTTGAAAAATTTCTCCATTCATTGTTTTATGATAGTCTCTATCATTGTTAGCAGAGTCAAGTAGCAAGTCACATCCCTCCAAAAAACCAAATTTTGTTCCCGCGTGCAAAACCGTAAAACGTTTCCCCTCACTTTTAATTTTGGCTGGGTTACTTTTCAAATCTGTTTCATGTAACCATTGACGAATCGAAGACCCATTCTGGTAGATCCACGTTTCGTCAAGGTACACGAAGACCACGTTTTCACTAGAATTTTGAAACTGCAAATATCTTTGTAGAAATTTAATTTTGGCTGCAACGACATGTTTCGATTCACATAAAATTTTGCGTCCATCGACTTTTTTATGTTTGTAACCCATTGATTTGATAATTTTGAATAAAGTAGTTCTTCCCCCTGTAAATTCCAAATTTGCTTTCGCTTCCGCTAATAATGTATCTAAAGTAAAATGTTCATTTTTCGAAGTATAATGCCAAATCAGTCGCTGCAAATCTTCTCTAAAAATATAATTTGTGAATTTGTTAGTTTTTGATCGTTTTCCAGAAATAGAAGTTTTCAAATTGTCAGGCCCTCCTTTCAAAATTGCTCTTACCATCCAATCCGAAACCTAAATAAGTCGCGATTAACAAAAAATGCAAATCACATATTAAATATTTACCCCAAAAATATCAGTGATTCTGTTTATAATTTGCTTTTTCTCCAAGTTCGTGTCCTTCTCGTAGCTATCATAAGTCTTCTTTATAGCTGCTTTTATGGTTGCGTGTATGATTTTTGGCATTTTGAATAATATTGCAAAACAACGTAATTGCAACAACGGCAAAATATTTGACTTGAAATAATTTGAAGTTTACGTCTTGTCAAGTTTGACTTTTATCAAAAAGACCTGCGAGCAACCTAATAAAAACATATCATAGCCTGCTCTGTTGAGAAAAGATCGTGAACGTCATATAGTACTTCGAAAGAAAAAGTTATAACCATCCTCTATAGCTCAGTGGCTAGGCTATAGGACTCGCAATACGATGGAAGCAGGTTCGAATCCTGCATGGAGCATAACAGTTTTTAAATAAAATATCCCTTTAGAACGTGCAAGACAGAACCGTACGACAAAGATAAACGAATGCAAGAGAGATAGCATGATTGTAAGAGGGGAAGCGCGAAGCGTGACGTATGCAGAGCAACACTTCAAACAGCATGCATAGTAGTGAGAGAGACTTTGAAAGAGAAAGTTATAACAAGCCTCTATAGCTCAGTGGTTAGGCTATAAGACTCGCAACTCGAAGGCAGCAGGTTCGAATCAGGCGAAGACCAGATTTTTTTAAAAATAAAATATGAGTGACTAATTCAAAATCCAAAATAGTGCGAGCAAAATCATAACCCAAAACGGCACTTGCATCAAAATCCAAAATGGCCGCTTAAAACAAAATGGCGACAATTCAAAATCCAAAACGGCACTAGCATCAAAATCCAATAATGGGTGTGTAGAAATCAAAATGGCCGACGCCCCAGGCAATTTAATTACGTGACATCAGCCGGAGCCCCAAGCAATTTAATTGTGACGACATCAAAATGGCCGACGCCCCAGGCATTTTAATTGATTATGCCCACAGGGCTTAATCAATTAAAAGTAGTGGGAGAAATTAAAAGTGGTGGGGGATTTTTGTCCCAATTCTACTCAGACATTAGAGGCGAATTATAATTTTGAACGTATTATAGCATTATACAGTACCTCTATTGGTTTTATGCTTGTAAATTCATAGGTCGTGCGTATTAAGAACCCAAGATTTTTCAATGACATATTTACAAGAATTTTAATATGTTCATCCCAACTCAAGGTTGAGGTGAAAATCACACCCAAGTCTCTAATGTTTTCAACACGTTCTAAGATCGAGTTGTTAATTGTGTAATCGACAGTTATTTTACTGTTTTTTAAAGTAAATGACATAATTTTACGTTTACTAATATTAAACAATAATTCGTTTTCCATACTCCATCTTGAAATTGCACAGATATCTTGTTGCAATAATTTACAATCATCTAGCGAGTCAATTTTTTTTTTAATTTTCAGATCGTCTGCGAATAGTAGAGCTTTAGAGTATTGTATTACGCTAGGCAAATCATTAATAAAGATCATAAATAGTAATGGTCCCAGGTTGCTACCCTGTGGTACACCCGAGGGAGTAGAGTACCTATGCGACAGCCCTCCGTTAATTTTAACGCACTGAAACCTATCCTTTAAATAGTTTTTCAATAGAGTGGTTAGCTGTACGCTACAACAAACAGAGTAAAGCTTTGTTATTATTAAATCATGTTTTACTTTATCGAAAGCCTTGACGAAATCAGTATATATTGTATCAACTTGTTCTCCCTCATCCATTGCTTCACTTGTATAATTTACAAAAGCTATCAAGTTACTTTCAACTGAACGCCCTTTCATAAATCCATGCTGTTCTGCACTAACCCACAGTTTGACATGAGATGATAGTTTTTGATAGAATAGACCTTCAAAAATTTTAGCTGGAACAGAAAATAAGGATATTGGCCTATAATTTTCTACATCAGATTTGTTGCCAGCTTTATGTACCGGGGTCACTTGCGTTAATTTCCATTGTTCAGGAAAGATACTAGTTTTTAGTACCAAATTAAAAAGTATGTAGGGAGGGTATCTAAACAATTCGTGGCACGCTTTGTAGATGTAAGGAGGTATTTGATCGGGACCACTTGATTTTTTTGGCTTTAATGACCTTAAGGTTTTATTAATATCTTCCAATGTAAACGATTTAACATTTAGTAGGCTGTCAAAATTTTGATTAGCTTGTAATATAAGATTAGGCATATCATAATTGGATGATGATTTGTAAACAGAACTAAAATAAGTAGCGAATTTTTTTGAAACTTCCCCCCTATCCACTATCTCAACACCTTGCTAGCGATAATTTTGCTGTGAGCCCTTCATTTGTTTTTTATCTTTAACAAAATTCCAAAATCAATTAACATTACTTACTATTTCATTTTCAACAGATGTAGTGTAATTTTTATAAGCAACCTTTATATTTCTTTTGCACACTGCTCTCAACCTCTTAAATTCCTGTAAGTGAAAAGCAGATTTATTTTTATTTTTATGGTGATCTTTTTTTTGCTTTAAGTCAGAAATGATGTTTTTGCTAAACCAGCAGGGATAATTTGTAGATTTAGTCTTAGTAATTTTAGGGACAAATTGGTCCATTATTGCATATAATTTTTTATAAAAGATATCAACGGTAATAGTAGGATTATCATAATTGTTTAAATCATTCCAATCCATATTATTCAATAGAGTGTACATTAACAAGAAATTTGCTCTCTTAAAATTGTAATTATTCTGAAGATTATTAATATTGGAATTGTCGATTTTTGAATGAAAAACTATATGACTAATATGTAAAGCCGGGTGATAATCACGATCAATTGGCACAAGTGTCAGCATTTCCTGTACCACATTTAATTTCACATTACTTATGACTAGATCCAATGTTTTACCCTCTGAGTTCAAAATATTGTTATATTGTTTAGCATTTTTTGAATATTTATGAATTCACAAAGCCGTGCTGATATATGATTACCATTTGCAAGATTGGTATGAATTCCTTTGATCTCAGGAATATTATAATCACCCATCATAATTAGATTTATGTCAAAATACATTTCATTATTTTCTAAAATGTCAAAAAGTTGATTGTATATCTCTAGTGGCGAGCGTGGCGCAAAGTAAGAATTACATAATATGAAATTTGTGCCATAGATATCACACTCAACAATTACTAACTCCAGCCTAAAGTTTGTCAGTATTAGTTTTGATTTATATTTCTTATTTATAGCAATTAGCACTCCACCGCCTCGAGTTTCATTTGCATAAGCTTTATCTCTATCACACCTGTATAGAACATATCGTGAATCAAATATTTCACTATATATGTGCATAGATAGAGTTTGTCATTGCTTCATTAACAAAAATCATTACCATTTGTACCGATCAAGTTAACATTTTGAGACAGTGCTGTATCTTCCTTTCTTTTACTTTTTTTGCAAGAAGATCTCGTATTTATAAATGTTTGTGGTGTTACATGTTACAATTTTAGTTGTGTATTGAATATATTTACTGTGCTTGTTTTGGAAACCCCAGTAAATTTAATATCAGAGTAAATCGCATTTGGAAACGTACTTTTGTGTTTCGCTTCGAGGAAGTTAAATTGTCAAAAGCGTAAGGAAATACCGTCTTCAACCGCCTGAATTCCTCCAGTGTTACTTATAACCAAAATAGTAACGGGGATGGCCCATTCTAGTTAAAGCATTTATGTCTTTGGCTAATAAATATGTAGCAAACAAATAAAACCTCACGTAAATATTGTAGCAGACCCTCTGCTTGACCACGAACAAGATCCAAAAAATAAGTCTAAATTTTATTATTGGCTATCCTAAAACAAGACCGAACATTGGACGATGGGAGACTTCACTACCGTTACCTCCCAACGGCCCAAACTCCCAAACTGATCTGTAATAAGTTCGGTGCGCTTTTGTCATAAAATCTCTATTATACAATAATACCCTCTCATCTTTGCATGCAAAAACCAGTGTCGGCGCTGAATTAAGAAATTTTTAGAAGCTGTGTCTAAAAATAGGTCTATGGCTTTTATTCTGAGATGTACCGATATATGTTTCGGCTTGATGGTATTCACAGTAGTAAATGATTCGAAAGAAATTTAAAATTAATATCACTAACAGCTTTGGACTGCATGCTTCTAATTATATCGAGTGAAATGGTACAGCATTGCCTGGGCGTTTTTTAACTATGCTTTTATAATGTGGGTCCACCTGAGAACTTAAGATATCATAAACAAAAAAAAATATTTTTTTTACAATATTCAAAATAATTTTTCTAATTATGGATTTATATAAAACTTTATTGGCTATAACAAGCCATGGAGGAGCCCTAAATCATAGTTTAATTTAAGCTGACCGCGTTACATCAACGAATCTGTTAAAAAAGGTTAGGAAGTACCATCATGAGCTGAATGAAATAACAGTGCATATTAATAAAGCTTATTCTATTCCACTTTTAATAAATCTCAGTATAGACCTCTGTGACAGCTTTCATGGCAAAGTTGATTGTAGAAAATAAAAACCTAATTAAAGCTGCACCGACTAGATGTTGTTGGTTGATTTGCCTTGGCCCAAGTACGCTGTCCAGTATATTTGATGCTTAATTTTTTACTAAACATGTGCACTGTTACGTGTAATTTTGTATTTATGGTACAATTAAATTGCCAGTTCAGGAAATATCTCGGATGGTCCGCAATTCCTGACAGTATGTTTTATTGCATACCCTCATTTTTTCATTTTTGGGTATTTAGAAAATACTTGAGCTTTATAAGATTCCACTGAATTTTCAAAATAGGTTGCTGGTATGATTTCCGGCGGCCGTTTTATGACACTGATTTCTTGAAATTGTTCCTGGGTGCTGTACCAGTGTTATTTTTTTATGCAGATCAGAATTCCAGAATTATAATGATTATTACACACAACTGTCACATGACTGATGTCATTTAATGGGAACAATGCATTTTGTGAAAATCAACCAATCCCGAACTGATAAAGCGCCCTTGTGCTGCTTATCAAGCGAGAAGCGCCCTAGTGCTGATTATTGACCCCGTAGATGGTGTCATAATTAGAAAAATAAATGGAAGAAACAAGCAATTTGAATTTTTTGGCATTAATAGATCAATTTTAAATCATAATTCGTATACGGGTTTTGTGTAATAATCTTCAAAATATACACGAGGACAACACACTTACATATAATTTTGCCCATGCCAAGAGTCATCGTGCTGGTTTCCCACGGGACAGTTTTTATTGAACCAGCACTCGATCATTGACGTGTGCAAAATTATCGGTAAGTATGTCTCGCTCTTGTTATGTTACTAATGAAAATTGTCTCTCACCCATAAGAAATTCTGTGTGAGATTTCTAGAATAAATCTGGTTAAGCTGGGATATAAATTTATGTTTTCAAAATCACATACGCTTAGCCACCTTCCAACTTTGGTATGTTTATATTGTTTCGTTTTGAATTTTAGCTTAGTTAGTGGCTCGTTAGTGCGCATATGTACCTTACTGGGCTCTGTACAGGACCTGGAACACCAACCTGTGGGCCGTTCTTAACTCCTCAATTCATGTGGCTGCTTCCGAGACTTAGCCATCACGGCTTCTCCCTTGTGCGATAACTGGAGAAAAGCCTGCTCCACCCTACTTTGCACATTTGCGTGGACGTTCTCTCAGCAGGACCACCACAAGCCCGTAACACTGGATAGCTTCTGCATGGGCGATGTCTGCCACATTCCCCCCAGGTACCCTCGGTTTATTAATCTCTCGTGATTGACTTTGCTCAGCTCCCAAAGCTGTGAAATACCAATCAATGTAGTTTTAGTAATGCTATAAGCCATTCTACTTACGGATACGGCGCGGCGCCAAATTTCTGGCCAATGGAAAAAAGAATTTGGGAATCAGTCACCACGATGTGTTTACTTTGAACGCTTGAGTTTTAGTTAATCGGTCTAGTTCTTATATTGCATAATCGAGTGGCAGCCCTGTTAGCTGTTTTGATAGTATTCAACTCGGAAATGGACACGTTCCTCAATGTCTAAAATTAATACCTATGCGAGGGACTACGGGAGCACACTAGAAACTATTTATTAACGCTGAAACACACCAATTAAAGTGTGCAATAGACCTTGGGTGCATAGTACCATTCGCAAGGTTTCGCCTCTTAGTGGTTGGGACCTTTAAGCTACTTAATGGGTCTTCCGTTTTCCGTTATGAACAACTTTTTTTAGCTGAGTTAAGTGTCGTCGAGATAGGATTACGAGAAAAAATTGTACAGCTTGTATTTTCACTCCATTTATTATATCAACCATGTCATTATACTCACTATACCAAAAATTAAATTTTGCCCCCTATTGGATATCATGCAGAGATGCACAATTTGTAAATAAACATTTAGGTTACATCAATTTCTGGAATTTTTCTTTATTTATTGTTGTTATGAAATAGCTTTGTGGTTTAGGGATTTACACTGACACCTATAGATATTCTCGTTTGGACCGTCTCGAACCAGTAGCGCTTCCGTACAACTCACCGTAATCCTGCTTAGGAACTACCTGACAAAATATGCTACACCACGAGACCATGTTGTAAAGCATTCCCGATTATTTCATTTTAGTTTTTTTTATGTTTACAGAAATTCCAAGTGTAGCAGCATATAAAATAATAAGTTGTTATCTTTCCTTTCATTTGCATTAGCTTATTTTTTGATTCATCCACCCGTACATGCTCTTTCTCTGTACAAATGTGATTCAATTAGGAGCCGAGAGATACGGAGCTGAGTAATTGCTCTCACCTGTAGCTGTAAACATAATTCTGCTGCCTGTTGCAGTCGAACAGTCGGGCAGCAAATATCCAGCTAAGTATGGCGCAGCGGACAAAAAATTATATAGAGACTTCTAATTAGAAAATTTCGCTCTTGAGGGCTACCAGTGCTGATTTTCTTATGTCAGTAACAACAACATTGCAAGAAGAAGGACGGTTGATATATCGATAGATAGAAGAAGCTTTGAGTATTCCTACATCTGCAGTATGCGCAATTCTTCATGCCCACCTGAATGTTAGAAAAGTTTGACCTTTACGAATCCCACTCATTGGCTGAAAAGCAAATGGAGCACCGTGTTATTTGTTGTTTGGTATTGAGAAATGTTGAACGAAGTTTGACAATGGAATTTCTGAAAATGTCGATGGTGTAATATATTTTGGAATTATTTTTAGTTATGCGCAGGAATTTTGGAAATCGACACACTCGAGTTCCTGCTGCAATGTCATTGAATTGTGTTATTTCTTCAATAAAGGCATTATTAATTATAAAGGTAATTCTTAATCCACGCTACTAAAAAACAGCACACTTCGCATCGTGGCAGGAGATGAAACGTGAATTTATTACTACGATGTTCGAAGATGAGGCAAGTTCAGCCGCAATCAGAGGATGACGGTCATTAAAAATGTAGATGATAGAAGTGTTCTTCGTAGCAAGGGGTACTTTGAAGTGCGTGATATTGGGTATTCGACTACGGCCACTGCTAAATGTTACCACAGAAGCTCGAAAGTGTACGTCAAAAGTCATGCACAACGATAAAGTCCCTGCACATTGGACCAATTCGTGTATCTTCTACTTAGTAACGACTAGGTTGAATGTGTCTGTATGCCTTTCTTATGGGGTTGATCTTGCAGTCTGTGATCGGCTTCGCATGCGACGAATCGACCTAAGGGAGGACGATTTCCAACCGGTAAAGAGCTGGTGACGACATGTCATAAAGGATGTGTTCAGCTCTCAGTGAAAATGTGGATGGGTTGACCCAACGATAGTTTTCAATGAATGCAAGGGTGTGTTGAACGTAAAGAATAATACTCCTAGTGCTGTTTGCATTATATAGCAGATAAGTAGCTAAAAAATTATATTCGTGTAGCATTTGTTTTATTACAGTATAGTAGTCAGTAGAAATTGAGGGATGCATAGACCATCCCGGTTGAAAAAATCGATAGCATTTGCTATAAGAGAGAGAGAAAAAGAGATGAAGCGAGAGAGATGACAAAGAACATGCCTTTTGACAAATCAACTACCTGTGCTACAGTACGCTATTTCCACTTCTTAAATTACCTGTTAGGGTGTATAAAAGAGGTCTAACAAATTATATGTCGATTTAATTTACTTAGATTTACATCTATATTTTTCTATTACCTTTTCAATTGTCTGAGAAGCGACAGCAGCTTTTAGATTAAAATAATGTTATTACTTATGCAACTAGAATTTTTAGATACCATCAGCTCATTTTATAAGTTTACCAAGCAAGAGAGGAAATTAGCAAAATTTTTAAAATATTTTATACAACTAGATATATTTTGACGTTGACATGATCTCATTCGTATTTAGAATTCGTATACAACTGCAATGTGTTATATATTTGTCTCTTACAAACTTTTATTACAACTTTGTTTATACGATCGGCTTAAAATGCGTTATTGGAGCAAACTACTTAGGTAATAGTATCTATACCTCTTGATAAATAACTCGACATTGCTTTTAGATGAAAAAAGGGTCTAAAAAATCAAAACATTAGTAGATATGGTTTTTGAATATAAATCCAGTTTAAAAATTGACTATCTTATCTATGCAAGCGCAGAGAGGTTGGCAATAAGTTAAAATTCCTGCTCGGGCAAAAGTTAACGCGTGGCACCGAAGTAAATAGTTAACCAAACGAGGTACTCGAGTTTTTTTAGTGTATCGTTCCATGCGATCTGGCAGCCACTTGTGGAGCATATCAATTTGAAATAAATTTTTCGCATCGTTGTAATGCAATGTAACTTTATTTCGAATTCGGGGCGGACCTTGAGGGAACGCCGTATCATTACGCGAACGTCCTGTATATCGACCCTCAGGCCCCACGCATCACCACAACGTATCTTGCTACAATGCACGTAGACCAACGCTAATGTAACCGTAGTCATTCTTTAAACCTCTCTATTTCTTTGTCGTCTGTCCGAGGGCCCGACAAAATTCCAGCCGTTACCGAAGGTGATCTCAAATCTGATGTCCCCAATCTTCCACGGCGCAACTTGTTTTGACTATCGCAGGCAAGTCATTTCTTTCAGCCTACAACACCTTCCCTTCTCCTAATTAGCGAAATCGAGCTCTTTTTTAAGAAGCTTGCTAAGAGTTGTAAACAGGGTTTGTCCTGTAACAACTTGCCTATAAATAATTTTGAATACTCTAGCTTTTATCACCTTTAATCCCGATTGTCAATAATTTCAAAAGCAGTTATCTACAATATCTAAAGATTTTGCATCTAAAAAAACTCGTCTCTAAATATCACAGAATAAGCTGTAGTGGCTACGTAGCATTTATTAGTTTGACATTTTGTTATGTTAATTTTCAAGCTTTAGTTGTTTTAGCTTACGGGCATTTTGGGCTAGTGCGCCTCTATGGCATTACCAGATAACACACATTGTTTCATTGTTGCATTTAAAAATTTAGTTCGAACGGACAGCTAGTGTATACGTTCCAATAAAGACATATGTTTTTTTTAATTAAATATACCGTATGCTTGACGCACGCAGAAGCAGTTGCCCATTTCAAAATTTTCCATGTAAACGAGGCGCATCGAATTCCGAAAGAAGTAAAAAATGGCACAAGACGAGTTTTGAGCGGACATAGATTAAACGCGGAGTCGCCCCATAACGCATTTAAATGAATCCATTCATTCCTATTATTATTCAATTCCAAATACGCCAAACCTAGGGTGTTAACCCTTGGTTAAGTTGTGCGAGTCTCACTGCAGTGCCGGGCTTCTACGCGGAAACAATTATTAGCTGCCTAAAACTCATATAGTTAAGACGTTGATGGTGTGTCCGTCGCTCCGGGCGCTTACAAGCACTTGGAGTGACCAAATTATTGGTGAGTGTTGATTTATACGGATCACTTGCCGATTACAGTGCCAAACTTGCTGCTGTTGTTAAGGCGACCATTCTCGTATTGATTGTCGCTGTTGTAAGCCAGTTATTTATGTATACAAATTTCGGATTAAATAAACCTCGTTGATTTTTTGTTAATTAAAACTACGCATGTGCGTTTTTCCTTCGATTTCAGTGGACTAACCTATAAATTCTAGGAGTTAGAGGGGGGCTCAACGACGTTATTTTCAGAAAATGGACGAAAATTATCAGTGTGGAGGTTGATTCACCTCTCATGTCCGCACCCTGTATACCTGTTCACAGCTATTAAAAGTTAGCTGTTAGCTGTAACGTGGACCTACAACGACTGTCCAAAGAGGAATTTGGTTGACATCATTACCTTGCTTCATGATTTTTTATAGTAAACGTTAGTTATTCTACAGGTACCCATCTGTCATAACATACTGAAATGTTTCCTGAAACGTAAACATCCTCAGTGACGTACGTAAGGAGTGTTATTTAATTAGCAACAATCCTGGTTGAACCACATTGCATGTTGTTGTGTTTCTTTTGAACTTGGTAGTGCTGCCATATCTTTCAGTGTAATTTCATGATACATATATAGGTATATGCATTATTTCGTCGAAATCTAATAGAATATGGTTTTTTTGTACGAAAATAGCTCGATATTGTGCACCCGAGGTTTTCTATTTTGGGTCGATTTCCATTCTCGCTATTTACAGGGGGTCATGGCTATTTGCTATACTTTTACACTGTTGCTTACTTGAGTTTAAAATTTTCAAAATTTATTCATGCGTTGCGCAGTTGTATATGCACTCTGTATTGTATGTTTTTTAATTCTAGTCTTTTAAAAGCTTAATAAACCTCATTCATAAGCTCCATAGTTGGGTTACTTTAAGTAAAGGTTCCAGTTATTTAAGCAGTAGGAATACGCGCCCCTCATGCGCGTTGAAACCGAAAGATGTGTTTAATTATTAAGTGGAGAATTGTCAACAACAATGAAGTATTAAGTTGACAAACAATTAATCTTCCACATTAGTATCTTGTACCAGATTCGCTGCTTCGACCGTGAACGGAGTAAGGCAAAACTGGACTTCACGAATTATGTAAACCTCTGTCTCTCATGGGTTAGGTGCGGACGACCGGGGGCTTTACTATAGTTGCCTCGCAACGCAAATCAATTTTTGATAAGTGAGGTCCGGTGTTGTCACATAATCCCATTTATACTGCAACGACGCATTTGATTATATGGGAGTCGAATTTTCAAACTTTTGAGTATTGCTCATGCTGTCGGCTATTTAGTTGTGTTTCTTCTTTTCCTGTGTACTTATTGCCCAGTGGGAATATGGTAAGTTGTGTAGTTGGCGTTTATTGATCTCCATATTTCTGTTCCGCACCTCGTAGAATTGTTTCTTTGTTATTAGAATTCAACCTTCCACTTTTCCCTATATTATAAGTTTCTCCGTACCTTCTTTTTGTCTCATAAAATGTTCAAATAGTTTATGTATATGACTTTGAAGGTTCCTTGATGGGTAAAGTTCAGTATTTGTTGCGATGTGTTGTTCAAGGTAATTGAAGCATTCTACACCAATATTACATCTTTGCTGCCCGAAATTTCCCTTCTCACTCTGCTTAGTTAAGCAGAACTTCCCCGTAGAAGTCCAAAACGGAACAACAAAGAAATGAACCAATCGTCTCGAGTGCTATAGATATATGCTTACCCTCTAGAGCTTTGTTAGCTTTCCCATCGCAACCTTGCCTTGCTCGCATCTTAACCCCGCAATACATATCAAGAAAACCAGATACACATTATACTTAGTCATTCTCAACTTCAACCTCCGGTGTGTTTTGTTTTGCCTGACAACAATAATTATCTTCATCTTTGAAGTGATTTGAAACCAACTGGAGCATCTGTTCTATATGTTTGTGCATCCAACATCTTTGAATCTTAACGTTCGTCTAACTTGCTTACGGCAAAACTTACTGCAACTCCCTTGTATGAGGGCTAGAATTCTACTTTTGTTAGCTCTTCACTTCCACCTGAGTGTACCTTGTCTGGATACGGAAACAAGATCAGTTCAAGTACCTCTCATGTTATTAATTATGACATTTTTATTTAATTTTCATTTAATATTAAACCAAATTGAGTATTTTGTTTATTGGTACCGATTGTAATAGCGACGCCTGATTAAGTAGCAGTTCATGCATAGCCAACGTTGAACTTACATTCCTATGTTGATAGTTCTATGTAATCTTTTAAGCAGGTAGCTGATGGTGTGTGCTGGTGTTATTACAGTACAATAACTGTCGTAACAGGTAGATCATAATAATAGCGAAAGCAATATACTTTACTATTGACTCAATTAGCTAATCTGTTTGCAAGGATATAATTCCTTACAACAATATTCACCTTCCAGTTAGCTTTTGAAACGAGACTGTTTCAAATGGTTGCCTACAAGAAGCCCCAGATTGTTGGTTTCTAAAGTGATAAAAATGTCAAACTATTTATCACCATTTACGAGTCCCACTGATGATATATACACTGGGTTGTTACCGTCCTACATTTTAGAAGCATGTCTTGGTTTAACGGAGTTTACCGTAGACGGGCGGGTAAACAACCGTAGGCTAATAGGTATATCGACGAGCAGTTGGTACAAAATGATATTCTACATCACTATTCTGGTCGGGACCGTGGGAATTGTCTATGTCAACGACATATTCGCCCCCGTAAAACCTACAAGTGCGTTCCTTTGGTATGTGGCTACGGTCGATCTGCACAGCAATTTAGTGCTTCACTCCATTATAGTTACTTGTATTCACCTTCGTCGCAAAACGCTTCTCCAAATCTGGAGAGATGTTATAGACGTCGATTATGAACTTCTCAAATTAAACGTTGTTTCTGCTAACAAGAGTGTGCGAAACTACTCTATAGTATGGATAGCGTTAACGATTCTTGGTATAATAATGGCCCACGCTACATCTGACGACATTATAAGCCACCAACCCGTAAAGTATTTTCTTCTAACAAATGTTTTTTATTGCATCAGTAACATCTATAAGGCTTCGTTGTCAATTACATTCCAAAGTTGGATGTACTCGTTGAAATGCAGATTTGATTGCTTAAATCAGTGGTTCTCTAAACGACGTCAAGGAATTTCCCGTGAAATGATAAGAGATGCCAGAAGAATGTATTCTGATTTGTATACCATAACCCATGGTGCTAACAAAATCTATTCACCTGCTATTCCGCTAATATATAGTGTTGACTTTTTTATAATAATTTTTCAAATATATGACTTCTCCATGATTTTCAATAGAAGAGCTTTTATTCCTTTCAGTTTGCTTCTGTGTAAGACACTTTGGATGTTCTCCTTCGGACTCAGTACTCTTTCAATCACGTTTTCTGGAGCAGCTGTTACTAATAGTGTAAGTACCTACTATTTATATAAACTAGCTTAAGACGCCTACAATAGGAGGAACTTTCAGTTTATTTTCTTCTGCAACTTTAAGCGTTTTTCTAGGCTGGGTGGTGCATCTGCGGACTCTCTTCCAGTCTCCTCGCTGCACCAACCATTCTAGACATATGATTGAATTTGCCTTTATTGCCTCTTTGCACTAATTACTGTGTTAAAATGAATAAATAGTCGATTTATAGTAATTGTACAGCGTCGTATAGTAGCAGTAGAGTTTGTGGAATTGCGGTTAGATGGTGCTGAAGAAAGCAAGCCCGGTCTGCATGAAAGTGTTAAAATAAAGTAGAAAGTAGGTAAAAATGCTTTAGCCTTTCTTGTAAGACTAAATCAGTCAAACTAAGCACTTAGTAATGTGAATAACCTGCACCCTAAGGGGGAATTTAATTTCTAGTCAAACGCTCTGCCAGAAATATTACGTGGCACACATGATTATGGTTGTATTATGAAGATGGGGGTGATGGGGTAAGGAAAGTCATTTGTTTTATATTTGTTATATATTATGAGCAAGGCAGTTTCTAAACTCAAATTATTGAATGGAACCAACCGGTTAAGTAATAGGGTTTTTCCCTCGGCTGCAGCATATCTGCTTACCGTCCGAAACATAACTTACCTGGTCTGGAAATGTTTTAAAAAGCTGATTATATGTAAAAAATTCGCATAACTGCATTTTGCTTTGGAAATTACATCCTATAGAGTAAAATCTGAGACGAGTATGTTCAAACAAAAAATCCAAAAATACATTTCTGGCCGGTCAGTGCTGCATGCTAAAATCTTAATAAATTATTATGCTAAAACTACCAGGGCGTTGTAACATTACTCACGCTACACAAGATAAGGAGAAGTGATATGTATTTAGCTGAAGTACAATTCCACAGAAAAACTGCTATTGATTGCCTGGTGACAAGGCAGCGGCAGATTGCCGGAAAACGTGCTTATAGCGGGGGTGCACTCAATACTTTTGGTATGAATAATGCGCTCAAATTTTGAATACTTCTCAACATGCATTACTGAACTACTAAAATAGAATAGCTTGATGCAATAGTTAACGGGATAAAATCATTTCAAAGGATGACTACTAACATATCGGTGTTGGTTTATGTGCGCTGTAATGAGAGGGTTTACGTCAGAAAGAAATGTCGATTCGCATAATGTTGGCGAGCCGAGGTATCCCCCTCTCTCAAAGACTTAAGTAGAAGATAAATAATAAATTCTATTGCACAACCAGACGGGAAACGGCATCTCTAAGAGCCGTGAACAAAGCTAGATCGGATGGAACGACTTTATGGAAAAAGAGCATCTTTCTTGCTCGACAGTAATTATTTGAGTAGTTACTGTGTTGCTCGCCGAGAGTTCGATCCCCGACCCCGGTGAGGTTTTTAAAAATAAAAAATGCGGATGAAAACCTCTACAGAATGGCATTATTCGGAAGTGTTGTAAAGCCGTGGGTCCCATGTTACTGCGATGTGTAGCATGTAAAAGATTCCTTGCTAAGGTTGGAACTCCTTAGTCTCGACAGAATTCTAAGTAGGACAAAGGTACCTGGTACTTTGCATGCCTAGACCTTGTTGATGGTGTTAGCAAAAAGGGCCTATCAAGGCCTACTTGCAAGACATGAGCCTCCGCAAAAATAATACTACTACTACTGTGTTGCTCCGGTGCTAACTTGAAGACGCGAGAAAAGTTCCATTTGTTACTTGATCTAACTAGGCAAGCCGCTAAATTTAATTCGATCTGGTTCTCTTGAGCACACCATTACTTTTGTTTATTGCCACTTTATCTGCTTTTCTCAAAACTCTCATTTTTTGAGTGATTTCCTTAGATTAAAATTACGCTTAGCCATTACTACAGTGTTATCTGAAATCCCTTTCGGCAGTTACAACAATTCTAGCACGAAATGCTTGTAGCCTGTTGCATATAACCATAATATAAAAAACTAACGTGGCTAACTTGTTTTTCTTCCTCAGTTTTGCTGTCTTTGATTTTTGTTAATGGTGTTTGATTTTAATATTATTGGTTTGTTGCCAAATTCTGTATTTGGAGAGAACAAAATTCCTATCTTGTATTTAATTTTATTTATTTATTTATTTATAGCGAGTGCGATAAGAAACGTTATCTTAATGAATCAATTAAATATATTTCAAAGACACTTAAAACAATAGTAACGATGTGTATGTCATACACTACTTCTATAATCAGCTATAACATAATAAACATAACGGTTACGACGATATTATGGTAACCTTACCTAGAAAAAATACTTTATCGGAATTGCCTCGTGCCTCTTATATTACGATTGGAAGAAAAATTATAGTGTGTCAGTGCTAGGTACAATAAAGGTGACATTGTGTGTAATAATAATAATAATAAACTTTATTTTCTAACTTTTGTAACTATAGGTAACAATACAAAATTTAAACAAACAGCAAAGTGTAGGTTAGAAAACCAAAAAGCGAGGTTCAGATGAGCAATGTTGATTGCTCCCTGTTCTACCACCTAAACCTTTAGCATTTTAAATAAAACCAAATAATATAGGAAGCAATTCCTACTTCGAAATTCTGCGATGACTTACCTAAAGAAAAAATGGTTATTTGATATCATATCATATCATACGGCTATCAAAATCAAAAATAAAAAATTAAAACTCAATAAATAAATAAATCACACAATTCAGTTTCCACACTGCTCCTGAAACAATTCCAAACGAAGGTTTTCGTTAAATGTTTTAAGACACTGTGTTACCTAAACATTCCTCGAATTGGCTCAGTTGAAGAGGTTTATCGTAGGCTGGAAGCAAGGTGCTAGCAAACCAATTATGCATGAAAAAATATGGGGCCATATTCGTGCAATTTCTATAGACGCCACCTGATATGTTTGCTGATAATGTAATGGCGGAATCCTACCAGGAAAATTATCCCTCGGCGATGAGAGGTGTGGGCATAAGGTTGTGACATAATGCCTTTGCCAATAAGAGAAACAAAGCTGATAATAGCATGTGCTTACAGTTTAATTAATAAGAGAGTCCAGCGATCGGTAGGGGAGCCCTGTTCGTTGGATTTTCTAGGAGCAGGAGCGAATTTTGGAAACTGGTTAGCATTGAGCCAAAAACCTTAACTCCGGGATGCTAAATTTAAGCCTTTATGAGTGCCCAACTGGCTGCTTGATTTGTGAGCCAATACTAGTGAAGTGTAACCCATATTAGCTGGCCTAAATATTGGAAAATTATAAAAATAAATTATGCTCGCAAAAGCGTTCTTACCGATTATGTTCATTGCCTAATTTAGAAAACGCATCTCAGCGATTTCGATGTGCAGAAGCGCAGAGCAATCAAGCCTAAATAACGAAAATTAGTACTCAAAGAATCAAATTAGAAGAAACGCTTTTACCAACGCTGGAAGCGCGCCCGTAAACAATGTTACAAGCGATTTCGCTTGCTTGAAAAACAAAAACGCTTTTCGCAAAATACCAGCTATTGCACTGTTTTAACAGTCAACGCGGATCGAAAATGCGACGACAAGTTCAGATGCGAAAATGTGCAGGTGTTTATCGCTCCGCACACACGCTTTCTGCGATTAGCTTGAATTTTCTTGCTACAAAATATAGCTACAAGGTTGTTCGAAAGTCGGTGATAAATGCATTAACGCGCTTTTGAAAAAAAAATTGGAAACATGGCGTTACACCTGTGGTGACTGAATTATGGCACGCCTCAATTTGTGTGAGATTGATTACAATGGCTTCAAACGCTCCAGTCCTTTTTTGCAAACAACATTATCGCAAACAAAAGATTGTTGAACCTGTCCTGCGCTAAGTAAAAAGTGGATTACAACCAAAATCCGAACCCTAACAGCCACTATAGAGATACGGCTTTGCCTTGGCTTGTACTTGCCTACCTTAAATGTTAACAGGTCCTTACATTACTTGTTACTTAACTAGCTATTGTTGATTTAGGAGCGAACCAATGTATTTAAAGCAATTCACGATTTCATACTTATTGTTATTAATTTCTATATATCGCAGATCCCCTCTAATTTCCTTGTCATCCCTAAACATCATTATTTTTGTTTTTCAGCGGTTATCACTAGCCCTCTCCTTGCTGCTTCTTCTTGCAGGATTTCGACGTTTTCTTTTAAATCTTTCAAGCTTCTTGACACTAAAGTAATGTGGTCTGCGTATATACACATTTGTGTTAGCTTTGTGTTTATCCAACTTGTTACGCTGATGTTTCTGATGCATGCTTCTACTGCCAAGTTGAAGAGGATAGCTGAGAGTGGGTCTCCCTGTTTAACTCCGTTGCGGACTTCAAAACTATCGGTTTCCTCTGTTTGTATCATTACTTTCGCTTCAGTACTCCTTAACGTCATTTCTGTCAGGCGAATAAGTTTTGTGGTATCCCTAAGAATAGGAGATAATTTTTTAATGCTTATTGGGACAACAAATCGAACGCCTGTTTAAAGTCGATGAAGATAATGTAAAGCAGTATGTTATGCTATTTACATTTTTCTAGAGTTTGTCGCATGATGTGTATATTATCTGTTGTTTCAATGTTTGGTCGGAAACCGTATTGTTGCTCACTTAAAATTAATTCAGAGTATTGAGTTAATTTGCTGTTAATTAAGCTTAAGGGTATTACTTCGACACGAAGTGTACGAAGTATTGAAATTCCCTCATATCGAAAACCACTCTGAGTCAAATATCTCTAAAATTCGAGCCAACCGACTAATGAACCCACTATATCAAATCTCCGTCTAGGCGGTGCGGATCTTTCGGTGAAGATCCCAGCCCACTAGATCAATCCCCCGTATTGGGGGGTGCCTAAACGTGCTGTGCGGGGGATGTATGTTCGTATATGTACACGATTCCGGTTGCCAGGAACCTTCCTGAAGTCTTGGATCGTTTTCATACGGTAGGTCCTCCGAAAATGAAGGCAACATCAACTTTTGAGCTATGGTCGCCGGCAAAAAAATCTTATTTTTGTTTTTTTGTTTTTTTTAATAAATTACTGGTTTATAGCATTTCATTGTATTAGCGAAACGGAGTGATGCTGAGTATCGAAGTATTCTTGGAAAGCACGGAAGGGCGCTTTTCTTGGGTGGGGGGGTACCGTATATATTGTAAGTTATATTTAGCAGCGTGATGCCGCGGTAGTTACTGCAAGCTGTTTTGTCCCCCTTTTTATGTATCGGGTAAATTACGCCCATCCTCCAATCATTCGGCATTTCTTCGACGTCCCATACTTTCAGTATTAGATTATGTATTTTCTCCTATAGCAACCTTCCGCCGCTCTTTATCAACTCTGCTGTTGTGGCATCACCTCCTGGAGCTTTAAAAATTTTCAAATTTTGTATGATTTTCGTTGTTTCTGTAAATGTAGGTGGTTCTAACTCTATTTCTGCTGTTTGCACTTCAAGTTTCTCTACCTTTTAAATAGTTTGAGGCGTTGCTAGTTCTTCAAAGTGATCTTGCCACCTATCTAGGATTTCCTTCATCTCAGTAACATTTCCTCCTCTCTTATCCTTGCATACATTAACTCTGGGTCTGAATTCTCCTGTTAGTTCTCTTGTAATTTTGTAGAATTTCTTACTGTTATTATTCTTTCCTGCTTCCTTTAGTTTTAGAATTTTGGTGTTTAGGACTTGTTTTTCTTTGCTTCTACAAAGCTTATTCGATTCTTTCCTTTTCAGTTCATAGGCTACCTTAGACTCTTGCTTCGGGTTATTTAAATATTTTATTCGTAGAGTATTCTTTTCTTGTACTTTTGCTTGGCACTCCTTGTCGAACCATTCCTCCTCATGTCTCTTTTTACGTATTTGGAGGGTTTCATTTGCTACATTTATCAAAGTTGATTTTTTATGATTCCCGTCTGCTTCTAAGTTGTTTATTAGTTGTTTCTCTGTTAAGCGAAGCCTAATTTTTCTTTGGAATTCTTTTAATGTCGTTTGGACTTGAATCTTTTCGGTATTCCATTTCCACGTTTTAATTTTCTTGGCTTTCTTTACGGTTGACATTCGTTGACGTAATCGACCTTTAACCAGAAGGTGATCAGCGTCACAGTTAGCTTCACGGTAGCTTCTGATATCCTGGATGCCCAACGCTTTGATACTAGCACGTGGTCAATTTGGTTCATGTTTTGCGTTCCTGGTATGATCCAGGTTCCTTTGTGTGTCTTTTTATGTTGAAAGAAAGTGCTGTTTATTTTCAAGTTGAACTCGCCTGCTAATTGGCATACCATTTTACCATTTTCACTAGTTTCTCTGTGTATGAATACTTCCCAGCGACCGTTTTGAAAGCTGCTTCTTTTTGCATTAAAACCCCCAGCACTACGAGCATATCCTGTTTTGGGATTTTTTCACACATGTCTGACAAGTCATCATAAAATGCTTCAATTACTCGCTCTTCCGCGTTTTCAGTTAGAGCGTAAGCGCATATGAATGACATATTACAAAATTTTCCACTTATTCGCAGTTTGCACATGCTTTCATTTTTAGGTTCAAAGCCCAATAGGGCAGTTCTCGTTTTGTTATTTATAAAAAAGCCTGTGCCATATTCACCTTGTTTGCCAGGTTTTCCGCTATATAGGAAAATAAAATTATTTTTTCTTAGTTCTCCATAATCCTTCCAGCGCACTTCTTGCAGAGCTAGAATATCTATATTATAATTTTCTTGTCCGCGGGCTATTTCGTTCATTTTTCCTATTTGCAACATGGTTGTTACATTCCATGTTGCAAATGTGAGCTCTGGTTATCTCTTCTTCGCAGCTGGGGTTTTTACGGTGATTTCTCGCTACACATTCGACCAACCTACCGATTTTAGGGTCTGTTTGCACTAAAATTTGCTGAAACTGTGTGTAGTCTGCGGGCTTCGTTTGGGTCGTCATCATATTTCCGCCTGGCTTATTGTTTAGTCGCTATGCTTCTTCGTCCCGCTCATCTTCATCGCTGAACTGGGTTTTATAAGGTTTGCACTGTTTGTCTTGAGGCAGTATTTAATTTTTTTTATTTTTCGGTTTCACTTGTTTTTCTGGTGTACCCGGTGAACTGTTACCTTCTTCTTTTTCTCTCGTTTTCGTGGTGTCTTCCGTAAGCGCTTGCGTTTCCTTTTCAGAAACTTTTCTGCTTTTTACTATTATTACATTCTGCTTTAATATTACATGCTTACCACGTTTCGTAGTTCATCTATAAAGGGTTTTAGGCGTTTCCTTTCTGTTAAAATCTCCACCGTGTAGTCCTCCTCTATAAATATGTCTAAACCTTTTAAGTTTCCTTTTTTTTAGAATGAGTAGTTCTTCCTGTAAGTCGTAAGACCGATCAATATTGGGCTTTCCTTTTTTTGTTGGTGGATTTTCCTGATAAAATCGATTTCACTCTCAGTGCACTCCACTCCGATCTGCGTATTTATTATATTTAGTATAATTGATTCCAGTTCGAAATGCCCTTTAGCTTTTGTTACTATACCATATATTATGATGTTTTTCTTTCGGATTTCGCGTTCCATTGCATTACACCTTTTTCTGTTCTGTTCGATTTTATCTTCCGATTGTATCTGTTTTAAACTTAAGGTTTCGAATTTTGCGTTTATATTTGTGTTTACTTTCTGTATTATTTCGTCTGCGAGTTGTTAATTGAGCTCTGCTACAGCTTCAGCAACCGTTTTTTCCTCTGACATTTTCTTTCTTTTTACGGAGATGCGTTTTCAATTAATTTTAATCTTTTTTCAATATTATTATTCGGAATATTTTCTCTAAATACGACCCTGCAATTCGCCTTTCTATATTTATCCGCTACAATCATGTGCGCGTATGTATAAGATTACACTCGCAACGTGCGCTGCTTATCAGAATTTTACTTTCCTTATCGCATAATCTTAAATTTCGTAGTTTAAGTTGTTGTTTAAGCTTTATATTCACTTTTTTTGACTGCATAATTATTTCTATTCAATTTTGGGGCCTTTGATTTTATGTTGTAATCGCAATATTGGCTTTAACTTTTAGATTTCACTTTTAAAGTACACCAATTTCACTCCGCGATTCAACACACATGCACCGCCGCTTACGCCAGGACCGGACCTATATTTTTCTGTTACCTTTTCAATTGTTTGAGAACAGACAGCAACTTTCAGATTAAAATAATGTTATTACTTATGCAACTAGAATTTTTAGATACCATCAACTCATTCTATAAGTTCACCAAGCAAGGAAAGAAGGTAGCAAAATTTCTGAAATATTTCATACAAATAGATATGTTCAGACATTCACATGATCTCATTCGTGTATAGTATTCGTATACAACTGCAAAATGTTATATCTTTGTCTTTTACAAACTTTTATTACAGCTTTGTTTATACTATCTCTTTAGAAAGCTCTATTGGAGCAAACTACCTAGGTAATAGTATCTATACCCTTTGATAAATAAGGCGATATCGCTTTTAGATGAAAAAAGTGTCTAAAAAATGCTAAACATTAGTAAATATGGTTTTGGATATAAATACAGCTTAAAAATTTACCATCTTATCTATGCAAGCGCAGAGAGGTTGGCAATAAGTTAAAATTTCTGCTGGGGCAAAAGTTAACGCGAGGCACCGAAGTAAATAGTTAACCAAACAAGGTGCTCGTGTTTTTTAGTGTATCGTTCTATGCGATCTGGCAGCGACTTCAGGAGCATATAAATTTGAAATTCATTTTTCGCATCTCTGTAATGCAGTAGAACTTTATTTCGACCTCGGGGCGAACCTTAAGGGAACACCGTATCATCACGCGAACGTCTTGTATATCAACCCTCAGGCCCCACGCAGCACCACAACGTTTCTCCCTACAATGCACGTAGACCAACGCTAATGTATCCGTAGTCAATCTTTGAACCTCTCTATTTTTTTGTCGTCTGTCCGACGGCCGGGCAAAATTCCAGCAGTTACCGAAGGTGATCTCAAATCTGATATCCCCAATCTTCCACGGCGCAACTTGTTTTGACTATCGCGGGCATTCATTTCTTTCAGCCTACAACACCTTCCCTCTCCCTACTGAACGAAATCGAGCACTTTTTTAAGCTTGCTAAGTGTTGTAAACAGGGTTTGCCCTGTAACAGCTTACCTATAAATAATTTTGAATATTCTAGCTGTTATCACCTTTAATCCCCATTGCCAATCATTCCAAAAGCAGTTATCTACAATATCTAAGGATGTTGCATCTAAAAAATCTCGTCTCTAAATATCAAAGAATAAACTGTAGTGGCTACGTCGCCTTTATTAGTTTGAAATTATGTTATGTTAATTTTCAAACTTTAACTGTTTTAGCCTACTGGCATTTTGGGCTAGTGCGCCTCTATACGATTACCAGATAAGCCAAATTGTTTAACTGTTGCATTTAAAAATTTAATTCGAACGGACAGCAAGTGTATACGTTTCTATAAAGACATGTGTTTCTTTTCAATTAAGTATACTGTGTGTTTGACGCACGCAGAAGCAGTTGCCCATTTCAAAATTTTCCATGTGAGAGAAACGAGGCTCTTTGAATGCGGAAAGAAGGAAAAAAATAGCACAAGACGAGTTTTGAGCGGACATAGACTAGACGCGGAGTCGCCCCATAACGCATTTAAATGAATCCATTCATTTCCCTAATTATTCAATTCCAAATACGCCAAATCTAGGGTGTTCCCAGTTGCATCACGTGTGATGCAAAATTGCGTATTATAGATTCACGGCCCTACCAGGAGCTTGCACTTAGGAATTTGCTGTATAAGCATTCTATTGCCAAATCGTAGAAGCCGTTGTACATTTAAAAATGTTCCATGCTGCAAGTGGAACAGAGCACGGTGTGACCAGAAAGGGATGACAAAACACGCATGCTAAGCATCGCGCACGCGGAGTCGTCACCTATTCCCAATAGCTTGAGTAGTTAAGACGTTGATTGTGAACCGTCGCCGGAGCACTTACGAGCGCCCAGGATGACCCTTGGTCAGTTCGTGCTAGTCTCACTATAGTGCCGGGCTTCTACGCCTAAACAATTATTACTGCCCAAAACTCATATAGTTAAGACGTTGATGGTGTGTCTGTCGTCCCGAGCGCTTACGAGTACTTGGGGTGATTATTTATACGGGCCACTTGACCATTAAAGTGCCAAACTTGGGACATTTGTGTTCAGGCTAAACGGAACAAACATAAAGTTGTGAGTGTAAAAAATTGCTCCAGGTCGTCGAAAGTTTGAAAGCTGCTGTTGTTAAGGCAATCATTCTCGTATCGATTGTCGCGGCTGTAAGCCAGTGGTGTACGTATACAAATTTCGGGTTAAACTTAGTTGATTTTTTGTTAATTAAAACTACGCATATGCGATTTTTCTTCGATTTCAGTGGACTAACCTATAAATTCTGGGAGTGGGAGAGGGGCTCAGCGAAGTTGTTTTCAGAAGTTGAACGAAAATTATCAATGTGGAGGTTGATTCATGTCTCACGTGAGCACCCTGTATACGTCTTCACACCTATCAAAAGTTAGATGTTAGCTGTAACGTGGACCTACAACGACTGTCCAAAGCGGAATTTGGGTGACATCATAGTACACTTTCCTTATTCTAAAGGTAGCCAGCTGTCATAACATACTGAAATGTTTGCTGAAACGTAAACATCTCCAGCGACGTACCTAAATTAAGGAATGCTATTTAATTAGCAGCTATCCTGGTTCAACGTCATTGCATGTTGTTGTGTTTTTTTTAACTTGGTAGTACTCTTTCCACTGCCATATATTTCAGTGTAATTTCTGAATACCTACAGAGATATATGTATTATTTCGTTGGAGTCTAATAAGATTTAGGCTTTTGTACGAAGATAACTCGATATTGTGCACTCGAGGTTTACTATTTTGAATCAATCTCCATTTTCGCTAGTTTCAGGAATCCTCGATATTTACTATACCTTTATAATGTTGCTTACTTGAATTCTATGTTTAAAAATTCATTTATTCGTTGAGCAGGTGTATATACACTGTGTCTGTAATGTATGTCTTTTAACCCTACTCTTTTAAAGCTTAATGAACCTCATTTGTAAGCTACATAGTTGAGTTTCTTTGAGTAAAAGTTCCCCCTAAAAGTGCCCTTCAGGTGCGTTGAATCCGAAAGTTGTGTTTAATTATTAAGTGGACAATTGTTAACAGTTTGTAAAGGAAAGTTAAGCTAAAGTAGCTAAAGCAATTAAGTATTCAGTTGACAAAAAAAAGCTTCCACGTTAGTATCTGGTACCAGACCCGTTACTTCGGCCGTAAACGTAGTAGATCAATCCAAGTAAGAGTTGAATTTCATTATTTTTTCTGCCCTAAGACAGAACTGGACTTCACGAGTAATGTAAACCACTCCCTCCCGTTGGTTACCTGCTGACGAGTGGGGGCTTTACTATAGTTGCCTCGCAACGCAAACCAACTTTTGATAACTGCCCGTGAGTGTTGTCGTAATATCTTTTTCAATCTTTTGGATATTGCTCATTTTAGTTGTTTCTTCTTTTTCTAAGTACTTCGTGTCCAGTGGAAATATGGTATGTTGCGCAGTCGTCGTTCATTAATCTTCTCCATATTTCTCTCTCTCTCTCGCCTCTTAGAATTTTTTACATGTTTAAAAGCATTTATAACTATTGATGTAATTATTTGCCTTATTTTCAATCAACCTAAATTTTTCCTACAACTTTCATCTTTCGAATTTTAATGCATGAAAATTCCTAACGGTCAGGCCACACTCAACGCATCAAGCTGCTTTGGTTGGCTGTACTGCGTCCTTTCAAGGTGTTCCAAAATTTTTTATTTTCTTATCATCTTTTTCCTGTTATTCGCCTCAATGTTCTGGTGCAGAAAGGCAAGCTCTTTTGAAAGAAGTTTCTGAAATAAAACTTTCGATTAATCGGATTTGTTCATAAACATCCTTGTCCGGAAATGTACCTGTAGATCCCGTTCTGTTCGGGATATTGTAATGACGTTTCGTGTAAGAGTTATTTGTGATTTTCCAAAACTAAACATTGCTTTGGGATATGGTCTGCAAACGGCACGTTTCACTGTGCCGAAGTTAAGAGCGAAACAACCCAATAGTATGTTTTAACTTTGGTTTATTTGATGCATTTCTATCGTTTCCTTTTGTTTGGGCCCTTTTTTATTTACGGTACGGAGCAAAAATCATTCGTCCTTTGGGTTACCGCAGCACGTTCATATGGGACTCGTGCACATAAGCGTGCTACACTTGCCTCATCGTCAGAAACTCTCCTGCAGTTCCGCTGCTCGAATTGGGAGCATGGTCGCCTAACCTTCTTGACGCTGTTCGATAGGACTTCCAATACGTGTGTTTGCTAACTGGGGGAATTCACTACATAAGGTCTGTCTCGAACCATTCCGGTTCGCCCCCTGTTTCGAAATGTCGACCCCGGAGATCACCTACGGTTGGAACTCTTTTTAATACTTATGTTTTTTTGTTGTGGCGTTGGCTTAATTTATATTCAGCAAACTTTAAATTGCCCTCGTAATTAAATAGATTTAGTGTAAGAATAGCACTTACCTAAATAGCGCAGAATAATTCAGATTTAGGCGTTTGTTTACATTCTAACGTATAATCCTCCAAACTAAAACCTTGAGCGGAAGTGTCACATGCTCCACTCACGTAAATTTTAATTGTAAATTTTTGGATTTGTGATGCAACTCTGCATGCTGAATCGAACTTAGGATTACTCCCGCACTTGCAAGAATTTGCATAAATACTTACTGTTATGCTACAATTTGAAAGCTGATAAGATTTATATCAACTCCAAGTTACATTCCCGGTTATGAAGCGCTCTATAATCTTGAATCTGTGAGAGCAATTTTGATAATTACTGTCAACATTTGAATGCTCTTGCATTAGTGGTTTTACGCTCAAATTCAGCTCGACACCCAAAATTTTATCTGTAATAATTTTGTCATGGGCATCCGTGCTACCGATAGTCTTCTGGTAGTGCAAATTGCCAATTTGACAGTCATATTGTAATTTCTTTATTTACACTAAACATTCATACATAAATTAATTAAATTATAAATATAAATATTGCATTCACACTTTAATTAATTAAATTATATATCTATAAATATTTAGGGAAGTTTCTAAACTACTCTGCGATATTTTACCTGTGTCATTTAAGCTGATCATTTATGATTTAATTAGATCTGATTTGCTGTGTTTGTTTGTTTAATTTTTTTATTGTTGTGTATGTACTACCCTGGCCGTTATCTATATTTTCTTTCAGGATTGGTTAGCAGCACCTATCGTCATGTATCTTTGTGATTAGCAAAGTGCCGGGTTACCTGCTAGTTGGCGCCCATATTATTTTTTTTTTGTTATTTACAGCTTAAGAACAGAGCCTTTTCCTTGACCCACGACCAGTTCCGACTGAGAAGTCGGTTGTCTTTACTTTTCTCCTTTTACCGTCACAGCGATGGTAACAAATTGCTTCTTTGTTAGTTAAATCCAACCTTCCACTTTTCCCTGTATTATAAGTTTCTCTATACTTTCTCTTCGTCTCATAACATGATGGATACGAAGTTCACCTAATATTTATTAGTTTTTCGATGCGTTGTCCATTGTAATTGAAGCATCTTGAACCAACATTACATCTTCGCAGCGCCGAATTTTCTCTTCTCACTCTGAATAATTAAGCAGAACTCCCAAGCAGAAATCAAAATCGGAAAAACAAGAAAATGAACCAATCATTTCGAGTGCTGTAGATATGTGTTTCTTCTGCTAGAGCTTTGTTAGTTTTTCTATCGCTTCCTTGGCTTGTTTGCATCTTAATCCCGCAATACATATCAAATAAAACCAGATACACATTATACTTAGTCATTCTCAAGTTCAATCTCCGGCGTGATTGGTTCTGCCTATCAATAATAATTAACCTCATCTTTGAAGTGATTTGAAATCAACTTCAAAATTTACTGCTTCAGTTAGCATTATTAGAGCATCTGGTCTATATGTTTGTGCATCCGACATCGTTGGATATTAACGTTCGTCCAACCTGCTTACTACAAGCCTTACTGCAAATCCCTTGTATGAGGGCTACAATTCTAGTTTTGTTAGCTCTTCATTTCTACCAGAGTGTACCGTTACGGCCAACTCAAAGTGCACGGCAGATTTGTAGCGTGTAATACGATATTCTAATCATAGACGTCGAGTTTTGACGTTTACGTTTGTCATCAACTGTCATAGAACTGAAAACCTAAAACTTCCCAGACATTTGTCAGAAGCAGAGAAAATGGAAGCTATTACAAAACTGGAAGAGAACTGGTCGCCGAGTCGAGTCGCAGCAGATTTGCATGTGAGCAAAAGCTGCATTTTCAAAATTAAAAATCGTTGGCAGTAGAGACTTCTGCAAGAAAAGTTTTTTTAACCCCAGAGAATAAAGAACGAAGAATACAGTTTGCAACCGACTATTTGAATGAAATCGACGATTTTTGGAACAGGACTGTTTTCTCAGATGAAAAGATATTTCAATCATTTACCAATTGACGATTAAGGGTGTATGAACCACAAAATTCAAGATTTGAGGAGCAATATTATGTTCAACCGTTAAGTAGTGGACGATTCTCTGTAAACGTATGGGGATGGATCAATGGTCACGGATCTGGGGCATGCTATAGAATTAATGGTCGACTGAATGCTGAAAATTATTGCAATATTTTGCAAAATGTGATGCTGCCATCTGTAAGAGGAGGTCTTTCCTAATCAATTTACTTTTCAACGGGCAAGATATTACTTAATTAATTAATTTTGTTTATGTTAACGTAATTGATAACATTATTTTCACAGGATAACTGTGCATGCAGCAGGGATTGTTCATTGATGGTTTGATGAGAATAATATCAATTTATTACCATGGCCTTCAAAAAGTCCGGACTTGAACCCTATCGAAAATGTTTGGGGGTATTTAACTAAAAAAATTTATACCAGGGAGTTTGCACCAAACAACGCCGATGAATTATGGGAAAGAATAATAAATGCTTGGAAGGAACTGAGAGAAGGATACAATATGGAAACATTGGTCAACTCTATGCGAAGCAAACTGCAAAGCGTAGTAGCAATTGAATACTGATACATATTTATTAAATACATATTATTATATGTATAGTGTGTTTATTTGTGAAACTTTGATAAAATACAAACATTAAAAAAGTAATACCTATTCTTACAATCACAAGCAACGCCACTGGAGAAACCCTCATTTAATAAGCCGAAAAATCGCAAAAATAACCATAGTAACAAAAAACCGTGCACTTTGAGGTGTCCGTAACTGTACCTTGTCTGCATACGGAAACAAGATCAGTTCTAAGTATCTCTCATGTTATTTATTCATCTTTTAATTTTATTTCCATTTAAGATTAAACCAAATTGACCATTGTGTTGATTTGTACCGATTGTAAAAGCGTAGCCTGATTAAGTAGCAGTTCATGCATAGCCAACGTTAGACACATTGCTGTGTCGATAATCTTATATATATTTCTAAAAGTCCTGACTGACTCACTGACTCACTCACTCATCAACGCCCAGCCCAAACCCTTGGACCTAGAAAGCTGAAATTTTGCACAGAGGTTCCCTTTATGATGTATACAAGGAATGAGGATGGATATTTCGAAATTCAACCCCTAAAGGGGTAAAATGGGGGTTCCAATTTTGTATGGAGAAATAATATTAAATAGACGTTTCGACTTGAAACTTCGTAGGAGTACTCCTAAAAACAAATAATCAAACACGTATTTCGTGATTTTCCGAAAATCAACCCCTTAGGGGGTGAAATGGGGTAAGTAAGCCTAAAAATCGATATGGGTGTCGTTATTGAGGTTTTTTGGGACGTTGATTGCGAAAATTACATTTATTTTTAAGTCCAAGACGATGAACATGACATAAGGGAAAAAACGGGACGGGACGGGAATAGACTGGATGGAACGGGACGGACTGGACGGGACGGGACTGTGCGGGACGGGACTGGACGGGAAGGGAAGGGACGGAACGGGACGGGACGGGACGGGGCAAAGCGGGACGGGGCGGGGCGGGACGGGTCGGGGCGGGGCGGGACGGACGGGACGGAAAGGGAAGGAAAAGGATGGGATGGAAGGGGAGGGGATGGGATGGAAGGGGAGGGGCGGGACGGGACGGGAAGGGACGGGACGGGGCGGGGCGGGGCGAAACGGGATGATACGGAAAGGAAAGGGAAGGAATGGGATGGAAGGGGAAGGGACGGGACGGGACGGGAAGGTACGGGACTGGACGGGAAGGGACTGAACAGGAAGGGACTGGACGGAAAAGGAATGGACGGGACGAAAAGGAACGAGACGGGACGGGACTGAAAGGGAAGGGGAGGGAAGGAATGGGATGGAAGGGGAGAGGCGGGACGGGACGAGACGGGACGGAACGGGACGGGGCGGGACGGGACGGGACGGGACGGAATGGGACGGTACGGAGACGGGGACGGAGAAAGAGACGGGGACGGGGATAGGATGGGATGGGATGACAGAAAATAATTAGTCATTATTTAATACACAAATAACGAACCTCGCGCGAACGAAGTCGCTGGTAAAAGCTAGTTCTATATAATCTTCTAAGCTGATAGCTGATAGTTTGTTCTGGTGTTATTACAGTATAATAACTGCAGTAACAGGTAGATCATAATAATAGCGAAAACAATATACTTTACTATTGACTCAATTAGCTAATCTGTTTGCAAGGATGTAATTCCTTACAACAATATTCAGCTTCCAGTTAGCTTTTGAAACGCGAATGCTTCAAATGATTTACTACAAGAGGTGCCAGCTTGTTGGTTTCTAAAGTGCTAAAATGTCAAAATATCTAGCATCATCTACAAGTCCCACTCATGATATATATACAGGGTTGTTCCCGTCCTACAGTTTAGTAGCATGTCTTGCTTTAACGGGGTTTACAGTAGGCGGGCGAGTAAACAACCCTAAGCTAATAGGCATATCCAGGAGCAGTTGGTACAAAATCATATTCTACATCACCATTCCTGTTATGACCGTTGCAATCATCTATGTTCACGACATATTCGCCACCGCAAAACCTACAAGTGTGCTCCTTTGGTATGTGGCTACGATCGATCTGCACAGCAATTTAGTGCTTCACTCCATTATAGTTACTTGTATTCACCTTCGTCGCACAACGCTTCTCCACATCTGGAGAAATGTTATAGAATTCGATTATGAACTTCGCAAATTAAACGTTGTTCCTGCTAACAACAGTGTGCGATACTACTCTATCCTATGGATAGCGTTAACGATTCTTGGTCCAATAATGGCCCACGCTACATCCGACGGCACTGTAAGCCACCAACCCATAAAGTATTTTCTTCTGACAAATGTCTTTTATTGCATCAGTAACATCTATAAGGCTTCGCTGGCAATTACATTCTAAGCTTGGATGTACTCGTTGAAATGCAGATTTGATTGCTTAAATAAGTGGTTTTCTAAACGACGTCATGGAATTGTCCGTGAAATGATAAGAGATACCAGAAAAATTTATTCTGATTTGTATACCATAACCCATGGTGCTAACAAAATTTATTCACCTGCTATTCCGCTAATATATAGTCTTGACTTTTTTATAATAATTTTTCAAATATATGACTTCTCCATGATTTTCAATAACAGCGCTTTTATTCCTTTTACTTTTATTCTGTGTAAGACTTTCTGGATATTCTGCCACTATTTCGATCATGTTTTCTGGAGCAGTTGTTACTAATAGGGTAAGTACTATTCATATAAACTAGCTTAAGAAGCATACCATAGGACGAACCTTCAGTCTATTTTCTTTTTCAACTTTGAGCGTTTTTCTAGGCTGGGCGTTGGATCTACGGATTCTGTTCCAGTCTTCTCGTTGCACCAACCATTCTAGACATATTATTAAATATGTTTTTATTGGCTATTTGCATTAGTTATTGTGTTAAAATGAATAAATAGTCGATTTATAATAATTGTATAGAGCCCTACATCAGTGTACCAGAAGAGTTTGTGGCATTGCCGTTAGATGGTGGTGAAGATAGCAACCCCGATCCAGGTCAAAGCGTTCAAACATATACAAAGTACGTAAAGGTACCTTAGACTTTCTTATAAGAGTCAATCAATAAAACGAAATACTTAGTAATGTGAATAACCTGCACTCTAAGAGGGAATTTGATTTCCACTCAAACGTCTTAACCGCTCTGCCAGAAATATTACGAGACACACAGGGCGTAAGGAAATAAAAAAGGTAATTCGTTTTATATGTGTTATATATTATGAGCAAGTCAGTTTCTAATTTCAAAGTTGAATGGCAGTAACCGGTTAAGTAATACCGTGTCTGGATAACATATATCTGCTGTAGAAAATCTGCTCAGGTCGAAAATATGACTTACATTGCGTCTCACTTTCTGAAATTCATATCTTCAAGATGCAGTTACGCGCATATAGCTTCACAAATAACTTGCATAGCATATGCTTTGGAAGCCACTATATTAAGACAATGTACATGATATATACCTACGGGGACCCCATCTAAAGGCCATCAACAAACCGTGCTAACAACACAATCCCTAAGAATTTTTGCCTGCTGGTGAGGTAGTAGACTTGTCCGCACTTCCAAAGGAGATGCTCTGTAGACTTAGGTCTTCATGAAGCGGTGAATAATGAGATATCACACAGCATAAATTACTTAACTTAAAATAACGTACACAGAATGGCTATAGTAAACAACATGAATTGCTTACTAATAGAACATATTCAACTATGCTCGAAATGCAGCAGTTTCCATAAGCAACATTAAAGACAAACACTAGAATAAATCAACCCGCGGCGCCAAGCGAAGATTAGGTTAACAGCTTTAGTTTAAAAAAGCGGTAACGAGCATCGAAGGAAAGGAGGTATGTCAAGCTTGGGTTGTTACACACGATGCTTACGAAATAATTATCCAGATATCCAGCCAGTGTTCGACATAAAATTCCACTGCACAACAACGAGACGAGAACGGGAAGTCAGATTTGTAGGCTGTGTCTTGCGAATGGTTATATCCAACGTCAAAAATGCCAAAATTTGGCCCATAACATACCAAAATGGTTGCTATATTACGCAGAATGACCATGCTCAAATACACCTGTTTGGTAGACGATAGCTACTTGCTTGTCCCCGCGCCGCGGTAGCTTGATCTCGCTAGAAAAAGTTCGACGCATTTCTAACTTCTTCTCTGTGAGAAATATAAAACGACGAAGAAGGGCAGCGAGTCTTAGTGTCAGCTATTTATTTGATTAAAGATTGCAGTTTATAAATACAAAAAATTTACCACTAAGCACTACTTCAAAAATATCTTTTGCAAAATCCCAAATAAAATTACAGTTATATGTACTCTTAGGAAAAGGCTTGAAGAAGTGGCATGTTTTTTAATAGTTTACCAATCATATATCTACCTACTGAAAAAGAACACGCTATTTTGTATTTTCATTATTATTCACAATTTAGGGCTTCCACCTCTATCATCTGCATTTCATTTCTAGAACACAAAACTGCTTGAATGGTCTGTTACAGGAAAATTCCTATTTACAATATATAATAAGTTTTAAAGCTTCAAGTAGCTCAGTGTAGGGGGTAAATTTTAGACTTAAATAAATTGGGGTTCAATGCTCGATAGTCAAAACAATTATTGTACATTAAAATATATGGGGATAAGTTTATGTTATTTTTATGGGAGCCGCCTTGTGTATGTCTACCGGTGATGCAATAGGAAATTTAGTATTTGAAATCTCATCTTACTACAAGAACATTCGGAGCTGCACTTCGCTTCACATAAAAAAGTCACGCAGTAACTTTAAGAACTAACATAACTAGCATAACATCCATACAAATACATATATCGGTTCAGCATTGCAACTGCGATCACAGTAAACAATTTAGCCTGCTCGTGATGTCACGCAGCGTAATAAGGAAATTACTTAGCTGATGTTCGCTTTTGATGCAGTTCGATAGGGAAAAACAATATTGATAAGCGATAGCAAGAGCACTTAAAACATTACAGCACTTCTAAAGAAGATGCGTTTCCACAACAACATTATTTGCTTACAAACAAAATTCCTAGCTTAGAACATGTAACACGTTTAACATTTGAGGTAATTTATACATGCAATACTAAATTTCTAAAACATATTAAACTTTAGTTCGTGCAGAAAATTAATGGCAGTGATGCGGGAACGAAGAGTGACGGAAATAATGCCCGATATAGGAAAAAAGTTTGTTGTAAATTGTGTGCTCGCAAATGAAAGTCGTGGTAGGCGACCAGGTTTCAATGAAACCAAAATATACAGCTTGAGGATGACGATGGGCAAAATTGGCGTCAATGTACACGGAACATAATGGTAAACCTTTCACAACAGCGTTATATTGTGTAATAAAGGATGACCACTGGCAAAAATTGACTACGAGCAATCGGGGTTGATGTACAAGCTGATAAAGTCTCTCCAGGTTTGTGTCGGTACAAGGCGTCAGAATATAAGTCATTGTTATACAACGCGTCGGCTGACAATACGAGAGTTTCTTCAAATATATCCGATCGGAAATTCTACAACACTTAAACGAGTCAGGATCGGAATGTGATGTCGATGGAATGTGATGTCGCCTTGGAAAGATGAGCACATTCCAGGTCGTTATTTTCCAAAACTGGTACGGCGAAGCTTCTCAAACAGCTACATTTACGAAGCGATAACGTTCCCAAGCACAAACTTCCTGCCCAATTATCCACTACTAATCTATTCTCAGCCTGAGATCTTGGCGTAGAATATTGGCGTGCAAAGCAATTCGACGGGACGAATTGCCGACCTCTACTTCTTCTTCTCGTATTATATTCTATTTTTTCTTCGATAAACAGAAATGTTCTGTTTATGCAGCAATGTTTTCTATTTTGAATAGCTTTTCATAAGCTTCTTTCTTCCCCGATCCTTTCAAACACTTCCTGGTTTGCAACTCTGTTGCATGCAACTGACTTTAAAGCGTTTATCACCATGCTTGAAGAGTCTCTCTGGTCGTTCTAAAGCTGTCCTCAATATAATACCCTTTGTAAGTTTTTTCCAAGTCTGTTACAGCGGAAAACATGATTACGACAGGTAGTAAGCCTTAAAAGATGCTCGACTAGCCCCATGGGAAGAGGGACCGTGGTCTGGCTTACCGTGGTAAAAACAAATTGTACTTTGGAAAATCGTAAGTTATATGGGCGTCACTTAGTGTACCTGCAGAGAATAGAATGGATGGATCACGCCATAAAGGCTTTTCCTTCAGCTGCAGTATATCTGCTTACCGTCCAAAACATAACTTACCTGGCCTGGAAATGTTCTGAAAAGCTGATTATACGTAAAAATGTGGGTAACTGCATTTTGCTTTACAAATTACGTCATATAGAGCAAAATCTGAGACAAATATATTCAAACAAGGAATCCAAAGATACATCTCTGACCGGTCAGTACTGCATGCTCAAATCGTAACAAATTATTATGCTAAAACTACCTGCACGTTGTAACATCACCCTCGCTACATAAGATAAGGCGAAGTGATATGTATTTAGCTGCAGTAGAATTCCACATAAGAAGCACTATTAATGGCCTGGTGACAAGCCAGCGGCAGATTGCAGAAAAATGATATAGTGCTTCTGACGGAGGTGCACTCAAAAGTTTGCTATGCATAACGCGGTTAAATTTTAAATATTTCACAACATGCATTACTGAACTAATAAAATAGGATAGCTGGATGCAGCAGTTGACGGGCTAAGAGCATTTCAAGGGATGACTAAGAGCATATCGGTATTGGTATATGTGCGCTGTAATGAAAGTTTTTACGGGTTGAAATGTCGATCCGCATAATGTTGGCGGGACGAAGTGCATCTAGCTTGCTTGACGGTAGCTATTTGATAAGTTACTGCGCTACTACGGTTTTAACTTGAACCCGCGAGCGAAGTTTAATAAATTGTCAACCCCACTTAGAGTGCATAAAAGTGCAGTGGCGGCGTCAATTTATAACTTGATGTAACTAGACAAGCCGCTAAATTTAATTTGATCTGGTTCTCTTGAGCACACCATTACTTTTGTTTATTGCCACTTTATCTGCTTCTCTCGAAACTGTGATTTTTTTGGTGAATTCCTTAGATTAAATTATCTTTAGCCATGATTACAGTGTTATCTGAAAACGCTTTCGGCAGTTACAATAATTCCAGCACTAAATGATTGTAACCATATTTTAAACAACTAACGTGGCTAACTTTTTTTCTGTTTTAGCTGCTTTAGTTTCACTGTTTTTTTAATAGTGCTGTTTGATTTTAATCCATTTTGTGTGTCGTCGAATCCTGTATTAGGGAGGAAGAAAATTCCTATCTTCTATTTAAGTTATTAATTTATAGTGAGTGAGGCAAGAAAAGTTATCTTAATGAATCGATCAAATGTATTTCAAAGGAATTCAAAACAATAGCAGACGGTGTGTCTGCCGTACACTACTTCTATAATCAGCTATAACATAATAAACTTAACGGTTACGACGCTAATTTGATTTACACAATGTTATGGTAACCTTACCTAGAAAAACCACTTTATCAGAATTGCCTCGTGCCCCATATATTGTGGTTGGAAGAAAAGCGTTAGAGAGTCAGTGTAAGGTACAATAAAGGTGCCATTGTGTGTTGACAAACTTTATGCAGAAAACATGTCTAGCATGAATATCGTACTCCACGAATTAAACCACGACATTTGCACAGCACTGTTCCCTTCTTACATTCTCGAAGTCTGCCTTGGTCTGATCGAGTTCACGATAAGAGGTCCAGTAAATAATCGCAAATTTACAGTTATAAGCAGAAGGAATCCCCTTAAACTTGCTTATTACGTCACTGTGGTTGCAACAACTGTACTTATGCTCGTTATTAACGATATACTTACACCTTTCCAAGTTCAAAGTACCTTGCATTGGTATGCGACTGCTATCGACTTGCACAGCAATTTAGTGCAACATTCTTCAATTATAATCGCCATCTCTAAATATAGAAGCACGCTCATAAGCTCGTTGAAAGATATTATTAGTATTGACAAGCGATTATGGAATTGGGACAAGGTGCCTTCCAATAAACTCGTGAAAGCGTGTAGCATAGTATAGATCGGCATAAGTTGCTCTTGTGTAGTCTTCTCGCATGCAATCTCCAAAACTATCGTAAACCTCCAGTCGATACAGTATTACGATCTTATAGACTCCGTTTACTGCATTAGCGATCTGTACAAAGCATCAGTCGGTGTAACTTTTGAAGTTTTAATGTTCTCTTTAAGCTGCAGATTTCAGTGTTTAAACGAACAAGTTGGCAAGAATACTGGTTATCTTTCAAAGGGTTTTATTAAAGAAGTCGCTCAAATACACTATAGGCTGTGCAGAATAGCAGCATCTGTGAATAAAGTTTACTCTACGTCTATCTTAATAAGCTACAGTATTGATTTCTATGTGCTGGTGTTTCAGATATATGACTTTTCGCAATCTGTTACCAATAACTCTCTGTCATTTAATAGGATACTCTGCAAACTATCTTGGCTGATCGCGTTCGGCTCAAATACAGTTTTAATCACTATTTCCGGTGCATTCGCAAACAAACAAGTAAGTAGAAAAACAAATAATGGCTTATAAGGTTAGGTACTTCAATTTTCAATCGCTTTTTATATTATTCAGACAGCTCTTTATTCACCTTTAGTTTGGTGCTGTCAATCCGTGAAACATTTCTTATTGGGCCTAGTAGCCATATTTCCATTTTAAGGTTTCTCTTGTCACCTAGAAATTTTATTGCAATAGGTAGTAGATCGAAACTGTTCTATTCAATACATGTCTGTTACACATTCTTGATGAAGTAAAAACTTTTGGTCAAAAGGTTATTAACACCTAATATTATTGACCGTCAAATCAAACAAAGCTTTTAATAACACTGTGTTACCTAAAAATTCTTCGAGTTGGCTCAGTTGAAGAAATGTATCGTAGGCTGGAAGAAGTTGCTAGGCAAAACCATTATGCATAAAAACATACGGGTCCATGTTCGTGCAATTTCTGTAGACGCTACCTGATATGTGTGCTGATAATGGAATGGCAGAATCCCACCAGGAAACATTTTCCTCGGCCATGAAAAGTGTGTGCTCAGCTCCGAGATCAGACGTTATAAGTATCTAATTAGCTAAAAACATATACATAATTGGAGATAATTTATACATTCAACATTTAATTAATAAAGTAAGTTTACCGTAGCTTGCTGCAGCTACGGTAAAAAGCCAGAATCAGGTCACTGAGTTTAACAAAGATTTGTTTGGCGGGCATCGAGATAGCGCTATCGGCTAAAAGTGTGCCAGAAACTGTGCCCTAAATGAAATGAGAATGACCAAATTTAGCTCCGATATACATGCTGGTAACGAGAGTTTTCTTCAGGGCTGCATCGAGTTTGAGTGCCAATTTACGGAAGATTACGGGACGATTGATGAAGGGAGTATACGCGGCTTCTTCAAATGTATTTAATACGGGATTAGAATAAAATTTGAAATTCTGGAGTACACTACGAAACAAATATGAGCTTTGGGGATTCTTGATATTTAACAAAGTCGTAATTTGCTAAAATTGGTTGGTATAGCTTACCAAGCAGCTATAGTTACGAAACTACGGAAGAGGATTATTTAAAGTCCTCTCTGCTTGACAGTAGTTGACAGACTAAATCGTGTTCCCCACTGTAAGTTCGCCCAAACCAATTACCGACCACTTCCCGCCTGCATAAAAACCAGCGGTAAACTTATTATAGTGCCATTTAAGAAAATAGTCATTGTTGAAATCAAGAACCTACATCATCTGCACCTTGTTTCTGTTTCTTCTGCTATATAGTACGGCAACATAAAATCCGTTAGAATTACATTGGGACAAACTTAAAGCCCTTAAAATGGAGCACCTGCGATAAATATTAACTGGATCTGCCCGAAAGGCTCAGAAATGCGGAGAGCAGTTTACTTGCAGAACCAAAAATACTACCTGTAATGTGTCAGACACCTATGGATGTGTTGTAATGTATGGTCCCGCACAGAGTTGTTGCGACATTTTACGACACCGGACTGCACTTAATACAGATCAATTTGGATGGGGTGGCATCGGTAATAAGGTTTACCATTGACCACGGTTAGCTAGCGGGAAGGGATGGTCTACGAAATTCAGTCATTCAGAGTAGTCAGAATGGTAAAATTCCAATCCGCCACAGTAAAATATTCAACCTAAGCAGTTTTTAACTGTATTTTTCACTGACAGGCAGATGGTCTGGTGTAAGATACTTAGCTGAAACTTGATTTCTTTTCAACTATATACGTAATTGTTTCAGTTGGCTGCGTTCGACTTTTCCTTACAGGGGGATTTATAAAGATCGCTCTTTAGGGTTGAAAAAAATGTATCTCAAAAAACCGAACGGGCGCAAGCGTTATGCTCCAGGTTTAAAAAATATTCATATCGAATTAAGTCACTAAGACAGCGACATGAGTTAGTGAGGGTTAGACTATATTAGGTAACGTCTTAAATTACTTTAATGCAATAAACTTCACTACACATGACCGGAATGCGGAATGACTCGCAAACCGTAGAAACATTGAATAACTACATGACTCGCAAACGGCAGAATCTTTGAATAATTACGTGACTCGCAAATGGTATATACATTGAATAACTACTATACTGGCTCAACGACAAGAACACTTGGCTTTAAATTCATAAACGTGGCTCAAACACTTCAATTGCCACAGCGTTAAATTCAACAAGAACATAAACTACAACAGCAATTAATTAACTTGACAAACAACTGCAACTACAATGCTTCAAACGACAAATGCTATGAAGACATTACGCAAAACTGTCCGGCACATTAACGGGGCGCTACGCTCACTGTAAGCGATAGACAATAAAACTAGTACATAATAAAAGAATAACGTTACCGGAAGGAACTTATCTAGCTGCAGTCGACGTCCAGCAGAGTCGTAGGTGGTCGTCCCCCAAACAAACTGCCTTAAGATGCCTGAAGAAGTTGCACAATAGCACGGGGATGTTGTTGACGAAAACGGTCTAGCTCTAACATCCCCTAACGAGGGTAAATCGAACTCCAAAGCGGTACGGCAAATCTTAAAACGATAAACGGAAGTTCGGTATGCCTCAAATAAGCTTATGACCGATATTCTCAACGATAATCCGTCTAACGACGTAATTTGAAGTTGCCACTTTACGATAAACGAGAATTCAGAGCTTATATTGGCATTATAATTAAGGGTTACGAGTGGTGTAGCTTGAACAAGCGTCCACGTTCGATCAGCAGAGTTAAGCAACGCTATCTCTGGTCAGAACTTGGATGGGAGTTCCACGGCTGCATCTCTCGGCGCCTCGTGGTACGGCTATCACGGAAAATAGTTGGTCCCGGCGGTCATACAACATCATGACAGTCGTTAGTGGGGTTGGAAGTACTCATAACTGCACAGCGACGCCTATAATTGGCCTAACGGCTGTTGGCTGAGGGCGAATTAAATTTAAAAAAAAATTAAATAAAATTAATGGTCAACAGCGACCCCAAGACCGATTCATCACGGCGCTTGCATCACTCCTTCAGAAGCCACCAAAAATCTACGAAAAGCACACAGTTCCATAGGCCTACTAGCCGATGAAAAGTACACAGTTAACCAAACTACACCGTTAATTAAACGAGGCGGCCAAGGCCCGAATAAAACGACACAGTTTTTGACCCTCTCTAGGTGGAAGTTGCGAGCCGACTTCTTGAACCGAATGAATGGCGCACGCTCTGCTTAAGCTGTGTTCTCTCTTTTACTTGTGCGAAAACCTGAAAGACCACTAACGAAATACTGATTCAACACTTCCTCCCAAAGCTGCGGAAAATTCCAACTGACTGGTCTCATTTCTGACCAAGCAATTTGCTCGAGCTCAGGGAAACACCGAGTCCTTCTGGACAACAAGAAATTCTAAGAAAGCGACAATAAAGCACAAAACATATGGTAACATATTGCGTCACCCCAAACGCTCCGGGAAAAATCTAGAATGGGCATCAGCTAATTAGGCGATTTGCAGGGAAGTCGAGGGGCATCTTAAGTGTGTCAGAACAGCAAGAATTCTGTGAAATCGATATGCTAAAACTGCATCGCAGATGAGAACAAAGAGTGAATCTATATGAATTTTGGCGAATATGAATGAATTACTATGCGTTAGCATATGAAATAAACGGAAATAACTTTCGTATGAAAATAAGGTTTGCTAACATCATTAAACGCGTGACTTTGAATTTGAAAATGCTAGGATTTGGGGCTAAAAATGAGGAGTTCTCGGTTCGAAAAATTGTTCTAACAATTTTGGTATTTATCTAATACAACTTTGTGTACACGTACGTAATGAAATTTTCTTTCTTCGAACTCATATCCTCTGTTATTAGGTGGCAAATAGACTTGGATCAGCTATATCCTGCTTCTTTTTCGTACAGTCGTCAGCAACGCTTTTTGACCTAGCTTCACGCATACTCAATTAACATCTTCATTGTTTTTTACACTAACTCTACTTTAAGTACACTCTTATCGGTATTATAATTCTTTCTGGTATTTATATTTATAACATTAAATTTGCATATCTTTGCACAATTTTTTTAGACTGGTGTCATTTAAATTAATTTATTTTGTACTTGTTATTTTTTAATGCTCACCAAAATCTTGTATATAATTACATGCGAATTATAAAAATGAAAGTTTTTTACGATCAAACTTTATGTCGTTTTAACTTTAGAAATCATATTTCTACGTTAATTAGTTCTTAAATGTGCCAGCCTTCAAATATTATGCATCATTAATTCTTTTCTACAACAATCGTGTAAGAAATAAACATTTTTCACCTATTCTGCTAATGTTAGCTACTACAGATAAAGCATAACTAACAGAACAAATTAGTTTAAAAATTATCTTCAGCTAATTTGAATTACATTTGCAACCACAAATTGACACGTAACTATTATCGTTTACAATTTCACATATAAATGAAAGTAATAATTATGATTCTATCTAACTTCGAAGCCGGACAACTCGGCCCCGCCATCTCGGCGCGGGGCCAGCTCGGCGCCAGGACAACTCGGGGCGGAGCCATCTGGCTCTAGCCAACTCGGCGCTAGGCCATCTCAGCGCCGAATTCAAATTCGCAAACTACAGTGTGCACTACGTAAGAGAATTACTATAAACAAATAATCAATAAAGTGATCGCCAACAAGCTGGCATTAAATGAAAAAAAAATTATTTAGAATTTCTTGGAAAATCAAACACTTACGACCAGAGGTGGTTGCAAAGTGATTGCAAAGGGGCCAAACAAAAGTTGTCACGTGACTTCCGTCATGAATAAATTTTTTTTTTTTTAATAATTACGAAACATGCATTTACTAGTCAAGATAGAGACACATTTTACGAAAAAAGTTTTGTGGATTTCAGATTGTTCAGTCAACTAAAACTAACACACAATAAAAAATCTCATTGAAATCTTGCTTCCTTTCCGAAAAATAGCACTTTTTGCATTTACACAATTTCGAAAAACGCCATTTTCTAAAGTAAAGTGCCTTTTATGTGACAAATATTTCTTTAATGTTTATTTCCCAAAACAAAAAATTTAATTTTTAACAAAGTTTTTTATTATGAAATAAAAAACTTTGTAAAAAATATTTGTTTTTCCATAGCAGTCTTTGTTAAAAGTAAAATTCTTGTATATGGGACCTAAACAGAAAAGAAAATGTAAGAGATCAAAGTTGGCCGAGGATTTTGAAATTTGGTATAGCAGCCTAGATGTTGATTCTAAACCACTTTTCTTAATAAGTTTTTGTCGTATTTGCTACATAAAAGGCGCGCTACTCTACAGTAAAATAGGTTTTTTGAAAACTGCTAAAGCATACTTGATTCTTCAAAACTGAAATTCGCCTTTAAGGCTTTTAAGGAGTCATGTTCGCAACCAATTATACAGTGCTAAATTATTCCAAAAGAGACGAAACTTGTTTTTACTTTCTTGACTTCAGCAATAAATTCTAAGTAGGCCTCCCTGCAGTAAAGAATTCTTCAAATCAATAAAATTTGACCATTATGAAGTTATTTGATCTAAAGGACACAGATAATTAATTATTACGATTTTCTTATTATTATTTCATGTCAAATATTTTAAAACCTAAAGTCTTCTTTAAAAAATTTTACATACTAGTCAAATTCTGTATCTATTATTAAACAAAAAGTTTATCGAGAAATACTGTATCTCTTTGTTAGGCCTCACAATTTTGTTAAAAAAGTTATTTTAGATTATTTTATTTACCTATTCTACGGCCTACGTCGTTGTCGGTTAGGCAACTAATATAACAAGCCGCCGTAAAACTTTTTACCTGCAGAGGGATTATGAGCTAATTGACATAATCTGTTAAAGTAATACTTATCTTGTAATGTTTTTAAAAGTAAATGCTTGATTTTGCTTGAAATATAAAAATAGATTAGTGGGCTAAATGGCTCATTAGTTTTGTAGGTTCTCATGTGCTCTAAAAGCCCCAGCTAATAACAGAAGGTTTGTTGGTGATATTAATTTTTAATCAAAAACAATACTTTCCAAAAACTAGTTGACAAGAAAGGTTAATTCTGCACATATTTAGACTGACAATAAATATCGAACATTTTAAACTTTTGTTATCACCCGCAATTACTGTGTGTGTGTTAAGGATGATGTAATGTAAGTCATTAATACAGAGGCAAACCACAACATGGCAGAAACTTATAAGTCGCTTTCTCTTTCTGGTTTCTAGAAAACGTCTATCAACTAAGCTCATCTTTTTCTGAAATAGTGATGCACTTACTGTTATCTTAGTATCAGATCACAGTTGAGGTAAGGAATAACAATAGAATTTTGATTTATAGTAAAAACGTTTTAACATAACCCAGGAGGTAAAGACATGTTTGGATTATAATAAACATAGGTATATACCACGAGATCGCAGAAAAAAAAAGTTTCATATAGAAACCAATGCGTAAAGTAAAAATTAAAAGCATGTAGGTACTTATAATGTATGTAATTTATTGTAATGTATACTACAAATGTAATGTATAAAACAAAAATATAATATATATAGTATGAATGGTCCTCGACACCGAAAGGTAAATGAGGCTATGGATCATGAATGAATGAATGAATATAAATTGAGATTTGGCACGTAAGTAGTCATATGAATAAAAATGCGATAAGCTCTTTAACAGCTCATGTAAACATCTCGTATACATTGCTGACGACACCTTCTGGAGTCGATTAACTCGGGTAAGAACGATTGCATATAAAATTCGCTAAGCTTCTTTGCCATTTGTTCTTTCTATCTGTCATCTCTATAACATATAGAACAAACGTTAACTATAAAATAAATACACTATTTAACTACATATATTTTTTTTAAATCCAGTTCATATTATAGTTCTGGAAACACACCAGGATAAAATTGTTTCTTTGTTTATTTACAATAATACCGATGAGACAAAAAAATTAAAAACGGTATGTCTAGTTTTGATTCAAACATTTGAATTGCCGAAACGCCACATTTTTATTAATAAAGATATGACATGAAAATTCAAGTACGTGTGATTTAAAATTTACCTTTTAATCTCTTCTACGTGTAATCCTTCCTTGGTATAGATCACAAAATAACAGAGTTCTCGCTTGGTTATATGCAATAAACCTTGCACTTGGTAATAATAATTGTGATTCCGTTTCAGAAGAATTCCGTTATTCTCTACAGTACAG